>RCUC01163688.1:0-47396 GCA_003697995.1 Taxidea taxus jeffersonii | reverse complement strand
ACCAGTGTCGTGTACAACGGGACTTTATTTAGGGCGGCGACCCTCGCTCCAGCCACGCACAGCCCCTCGCAGAACAGCTGGGCCGGGACACTGATTCCCGGGGCCGCGAAGACCAGTTCCCGGAAGGCCCGCAAACAGGAAGGTGCCGGGGCGGCAGCCTTCCCACCAGGGAGCGGAAAATCGGAAGTCTCTTATCCCCTGGCCTCCCCGTGAGGATTAGAAATGCCACCAGGTAGCCAGTTCTCAAAGACCTCCTGCCAGAGACCAGAAAGCTCAGAAAGGAATCGGTGTTCAAACTGCCCGCCCGCCATCGCTTCCCATGGCGCCCGCGGATCCTGGAAGGGGCTGGGAACACAGGCGGAAGCCCCCGCCCCAGGGGCCTGAGGGGTGCTTGTTCTTAAGGGCAGGCTAAGTCTTCTTTGAAGTACACGTTGATCCCCAGAACCAGAGGGTCCCTGGGGTCTGCTCTGCAGCCTGGCTCCCCGGAAGCCCCCCACCAGGCAGCCAGGAGCCGGGCAGGTGTCCCAAGGCAGCTCCCTCACATGGCTGAGCCGTGGGTGCAGGAAGGGGGCTTGTTCCCTCTCCAGGCACCTTCAGTGGGGCTCTGGGTCTGCACCGGGGCAGAGAGAAGCGGGTGGCCCGGGAGGGGCCCCCGCAGCCTGCAAGCTCAGAGGGCGAGGGGCCCGACCCTGCTGTGACCTTGCTCCCGGGGTCGGGTTCTCATGGGCTGCCGCGCATCAGGGAGGCTGTGTGGGGTCGGGAGGCCAGAGAACTCACCCACATGTACTCGGGGTAGTCCGACAAGCGCTTCAGCCCCTCGATGACGGTGTCCCGGTCCTCCTCCCATTTCCGCTTGCAGAACACGATCTCCAGGAAGTACCACGTCCAGCCGATGAGGGGCACGTAAAGCAGCTCCCTCTTTGCGAGGACTTTGGAACTCTGGAGGGAGGGGGCAGGTGGTGAGAGTCAAGACCCTCGCAGGCGCCCCTGCGACCGGCTTGGTGTTTGGTGACTTCGCCGTCAATGAGGCGGCCCTGCTCTGAACGTGGTTGCTGGTTTCCGCATGACCCCAAGGGGCAGGCATGCCGTCCTACAGACAAGGAAACTGAGGCACAGGCCTGGTGGAGGGAGGGGTTGCCCGCTCCGGCCCAAGGACCAGGGCTCCCCGAGGGTGACCCGGGATGGCCGTGTATGGCTGCTTTCTCGGCAGTGCACTGCTCGGCCGGCCTCAGACGGCCCTGCCATTTCCCTGAGACCAGGGACTGGCCAAGGGAGCTCTGGGCTCTCGATACGCAAGGTTCGTGGGAGGCAGAGCAATAAGCCTGAGCTCAGGACAAGCTCTGGAGAGCTGAGGGCTGACCTGACCTCAGACTCTGGGCTCAGAGGACCCAGGGGCTACAGCGGAAAGGAAGAAAACCCCAGACCCCATGTCACTCACCCCCGGCGACCCCCGGGACCCCCACTGCTCACCCCCAGCACGCCGAACCGCTCACTCATGGTCCACCCGCAGAGGAAATCAATCTCGAAGTTGTGGTTGAGGATGATGACCACGTGCTCCTTGCCAAAATGGTCGACCGTGGCCTGGTCCGTGAACAGCGTGCATTCCGTACAGGACCACCACTCCAGCAGCATAACCAGCTCTGCGGACACAGGGGAGTGGGGTCAGGGGTGCGGGGGGCTGGGCTCGGCTCCAGGTCCCCCGCTGCAGGAGGCGCCGGCCAGGCCCGCGCTCAGGGGACTTTATAGGACATTCATCCACGGTGGGACTTCCGGCAACAGATGAGTTTTGATGGTTTATATTTCATAAACTTGACTTTCCAAAGTTACAGTGATCTTTTCTAAGCAAAAGTCAGGGGGAGCACAAATGGGGAGCATCACAAATGGAAGTGGAGGAAAACCATCATCTTAGATGGACGTCTTCGCATCTTATTATGATTCCCACAGGTGCTGTGATTCGAGGGACAATCACATTTTATCCACAGAATGGGAGGACAGGGGTGGGTGCACATACACAGCCTGCCCCAGGGCCACTGTAGGCGGCAGTGTGGCTGTGCCCACCGTGGCCAGGCGTCCCAAGAAAGGTGACCCCACAGACCAGGAAGCATGACCTTCGGGCTCAGGAACACTGCAGGAAAGCCCCGTTGTTTTTGTGCTGGACACCAGCCTACCCATCTTCTGATGGGACCGGCCCTCACAGATGGAGGCCAGGGCCTGGAGAACAGGCTCCATGCCTGACTACCTGGGCCTTGGTTTCCCCATTTACAGAAAGGAAATAGTGCTTCCTTACAGGGCTTCTGGACTATATGGGCCACAGCTTGTGACATTAATATCCAAGAACCAAAGGACTGGGGCGGGTCTCTCTTTCCAATGGGCACACCCACCAGCCGGAGCCGAGGACCCGCCCGGGCCCAGGTGAGGGCTGGCTGGGCTCTGTCCCCGACAGACTGCTGATCAGGGCTCCCACCTTTCTTCTCTGCGAGGTGGGAGCGGGACGGAAGGTCCGCCCCGGACAGAAGGTCTGCCCCTCGATGAAACCTTGCCCCTCACCAGTCCCTTCCACCCCGGGGGCAACCCAAGGCAGGTCAGCCGAAAAGACCACCTGTCCGAGGCAAACTTGGCACCAATGAGCCTGCTAGCCTTGGATGATTCTCTCCCGCGTTCTTGAGCCTGGAGAAAGGCTCAGGCGTGGGAGACAAAGGCCCCTAACAGACACTCGTCCCACAAGCCCCTGAGAAGATGCTCGGCACCATCAGCGCTCAGGATGGGCCCAAACCAGCGAGAAACCCCCCGCTGCTCCTCAGGACGGCAGTCCCCGGACATGGACAGGGAGACGGCGCCCGCCCGGCACCGCTGGGAATGCGCGGCGGGATGGCTGCTGGGCCCGTGCTGGGCAACTCCTCGGCACTGGGGGTCCACACGGAGCTTCGGGACGACCCAGCGACTCTACCCCAGAGATCTGCCCGGAGCCACGGGGCAGCCAAATGGCAGAAACCACGCAAGTGCCCAGAGCAATGCGCGGCTGGGTGACCACTGTCCAGCCACACCGCGCCACGTGACCCAGCCACGACCCGGGCCGGCAAACAGCGCGCTCGGACCGCTGAAGGACGGACCTGTAGGGACCGTGAATTTAGTCTCAGGAAAGCTGTTGAAAAGAAGCGGAAGGAAAGCAGAGGCCACAGGGCCGCTTGTGTGTGTAGAAGTGCCCCCTGCTGACGGGGCTCCCGGCCGCCCGCCCCCCACTCTGGCTCTGGTTGAATCCGATGGCGGCAGCTGGGGCAGGGCCTGGGCAAAGTCGCAGGGTCCCAGGGGACCGTGGGGGAGGCTGTTGCTCTGAAAGTGATTTGCCGGGAACGGGCCAAGGATTTTTCCGTTATTCCAGCACGGACACTCCCAACGCGCCCTCTGAATGCCCTCAGCGCACAATCCCGCGCCGTTACCGCTGGGCGCAGGGCTGGACGGCATCACAAACGCTTTGGCCCTCCAGGTGTGGCCCAGCTCAGGTCCCTCTCGGATGCGGAGCAGGGCAGGACGTGTCCTGGGACCGGCTCAGCCACACGAGGTCCTGTGGTCCCATCCGTGCACTCCCACGCGGCAGGTCCCCGTGTGAAGGCGGGATGTTCCCCGCTGCAGGCTCAGACCCCGCTGTCTCTATGCTTTCGTCCACTGCCGGACAGATGTCCCCACCACGGGCTCTTGGGAACGATGCTGCCACGGACATGGGGAAGTTCTGCTTCCTTACCCCTTGTCTGAGAGGCCCCAGTAGGGCCTTGGCCCCGACTCGGGGCCGCCAGAGACAGGGGTGCAGGCCTTTGCCCGCTGTGCAGCCCCACCTGGAAGAGGGACGTCACGGCTCCCACCCCGCAGGAGCTCCGGGGCCCGTCGGCCTCGCGGGCAATGCTGCGTGAACGCAGGCTCTCCCGGCCGTCCCTGGGTCCACCGAGGCACCCAGAGACCACAGACGGAGGGAGGGAGCGACGGACAGACACCCTAGATCCCCTACAGACATTCTCATGAGGATGAGCCCGAGGGTCACCTGTGGGGAAGCTTGGTCTCCACCGCAGAGGGGAGGCCAGGGGTGGCCCTGCCCATCTCACCGGGAGACCCGCAGCCTCCCTGTCCGTGGAGAGTGGTGACATGCGGCCGCCGGCCCGCCTTCTGTGCCTGGGGTCCCGGCTCAGCCGGGGGGACATTCTGGACAAGGGTTTTGCTGGCAGGCTCCCGGGCCCGGCACTCATTTTCCTGTGGGGTTTCCTTCGCTCCGAACGAGCCAGTGCTCTCTTTCGGGCTCTCCCTCGCTGGCCGCTGCCGCTCTCAAATGCCCCGCGTTGACCCGGCCTGGACAGTGCGGCTGCGAGGGAGGCGATGCTCTTTTCCAGCCCAGAAGGTTCGGCGTGGCCGGGTCAGCGGAGCCCGGGGCCGGACGGGGGTCACACTGGGGACGCACTCAGGGCGCCAGCGGGGGAGGTGGGGGGACGCCAGGCCTCACGGGACGCCAGCAGGAGCACGTGTCCCACTGGACACACGCCGCTGGCTCGGGGTCACTGAACCGACGCTGTGATCGCCGCCTCCCGGCAGCCTGGGGGAGCCTTGCCCTCCGTCCTGGCCGGAGGGGAGGCCTGTGCAGCACCCGGCTCCAGCGGGCCCGGGGGCTCCCCCAGCCTCGTGCTCGGCAAGGCCGGCGCTCCTCGGGCTCGGGGCTGCTTCCCCACCGCAAGCGCTTTCCCACGCTTTCATCCAGTTCGTTGTCTTCTTTACAAAAACGGATTTGCCTTTGCTTTTTTAACCCGTCTTCCTCTGAGAGTTCTCCCGTCGGGCTGGTGCGTGCTTCCCATCCAGCTGTCGTTAGGGACCTGTGACGGCGCGACGGTCGCTGTCGTCCTGCCAACACCGGAAGCAGAACCGGCCCCGGTGCGGCTGGACCGCTCCCCCGCCCGGCCTGCGTCCGCCTCACACACCCGCACGGTCATCGTGGCTACTCCCGCTTCCCCGACTGCCGTCCTCCCGGCCCCTCAGACCCTGCCTTAACCCTGCCTTGATGACGCTCTCGCTCTTCCCGAAGAGCGTTCTCAGGGCGGGATGTCAGGTGCGCACCCGCGGGCCGGGCCGGGAGCGCCGCCACTCTTGGCCGGCGTCAGACTCTTCCTGTCACCGTCGCTTGAAGGACGGCGGTCCATCTGTCCGTCCCGCCGGCACGCGGGCTTTCCTGTCTGGGTACTTCTGCGCCTGCTCTGTCTCCGCAGTTTGTGGCCTCCGTGGGGCGGGTCTGAGTGTGCGTGTCGCTTGCTTTCCCTGCTGGGGACCCGCTGTCCTCGGGGAGTCACGGCACCACGATCTCGGCCCCCAGGAGGATCCTCTCCCGGCGCCACCGGCCGCGCCCCCTCCGCAGACCTGGCCGCTCCCCCTTCCCCCTTTCAGCCCGCGGCACCCTCCCCTCCTGGGTCTCGGCCGCACACGCGCATCCGCTGGGCCCCGTCTCCCGCCGCGTCACTCTCATCCACGTGCGGCAATTTTTCCCACTTAGGGGAGTGTTATTTGATTCTTGTCACCGTCCGGCAGTCTTTCGTCTACGTCGCTTGCAGGGTTCCTGTCCTCCGACTACGGGTTTCTATTTGCTTTGTCTTCATCCGAGCGAGTCTTCGAGCGGAACATGGGAGGGGTCTCCCCCAGATCTGCAGATCCAGGGGCCGCTGCTAACCTGCTCTCCCCCGGCCACGGCTCCGGGTCCAGGTGTAGATCCGGCCCCCCCCCCCCCCCCGCAGCTGGTCCACTGGCCCTGGACGGCAAACTCGAGGTCCTGTGCCAGCGCCCGGCTCTCTGCTGAGGGCAAGGGGCAGGGCTGGGAGGCTCCCGCTCCGAGCTGTGCCCCCAGCCAGGTGCTAGAAGCCGGCCTCACCCGGGACCGAGCCGGCTGGAGTGTCTTCCCCTTACGGCCCTGCTGCACGCGGAGGCCAGAATTTAGCTCTTGTGAACGAGTGTTGGCCCTCTCGGTGAAGTTCATCTGACTCCGTTATGCGCAGGAGCAGCTCATCGGATGGTCCACACGACAGGAGTTTCAATCCCCCCTCCCCTCCCCCTACAAAATCCTCTTTCATCTAATGCAGAAGCCAGACCCTGGGAACTGAAGCTACTGTGTAAGACAAGCTGAAGCCACGGGCCAGCTCGCCGCTCGGGGCCGAGGCCGCGGGGAGTCACGGCGTCCGGGCCTCCCTGGCCGACCTCCCGTCTCCACCCCGAAGCCGGGAGGCTAAGAGAGTCCCATTCCCCGTAGGCCCTAAAATGGGTGTTGTTTTCTCCTTACTATAAAGGAAACGCGCTCTTATGCTGAAAAGTATAAACAGCACAAAGTCAGACGTGATCATAGGTAAATGCAAACAATGGAAGGAATAAGAACCAAACAAGGAGTGAATTAGTGAAAGTGAAACATAAAAAGTGAGAAGTAGAAGTCCCTCGTTCCTCCACTCCCCGGGACTCTCAGTTTCCTGGCGACCCCTGGGGACCCTCCGGGCACAACCGGCCACTGACGGGTGCACACGGCGTCCACAGCGGGTCCCAGAGCGGGTGCCGTGCGCTCTGTTGTGCACCTTGCCTTTCCGCTTAGGAACGTATTCGTGGACGGTTCTGTGTCAGCACGGAGAGGCCCGGCTCGTCCCCGATGCGGGGCCCCTGTCCCCTCACTGTACTCAGTCTCCGCTAAGGGGCACCAGGGTGGCGGCTGGTTTCGTGCTATCGTGGAAATGACAGGATGAGAGCGTCCGTCCGGGTAGGTGCTTGGCGAGTAACTGACGAGGTGAACCCTCCCTCTGCAGAGTAAGGGTCGACACGGGCGGTGGGCTCCGGTGCGGAGAGCCGCTGGCAGGGGCCCCTCCTACGATGCCCCTGGGGCCCGGCGGACACGCCACAGCGCGAGCCTTCAGCTCTGGTGACAGCGGGCTTTGCTGTCGGGCGCCGGCGTCTCTGCTCACCCGGCGGGGGGCACCGATTTCGTGCACACACACCCCCAGGGGCGTGTCGGCCACAGACACGCACGTCTACACACGTATGCAAAGCTGGGCGAGTCCTCGTCCTTCACAGACGCTCACGTGCGCACAGAGGGGACAGGCGCCTGCCGCTGCCTCGCGGTGCTCTGGCCCCGGCTGGCCTGTGGGCTGGCAGCGGCAAACCGACTTTAGGGCTGTCCTCACACACCCGAAATACGCCAACCACACGAAACCGCGTCCTCGGGGTTCCAGGTGGCCGACTGTCGGAACGTCACCCGGCTCAACCCAGCGGACAGTCTGGGGTTCAGCATCAGGCGGCACATCTGCCGGTCACTCCTGAGCAGCCCCTCTGGTCCCGGGGCACGGGGGGGCGGGGGTCCCCAGCTGGACTCCACCTGCCAGTCATGCCCTCGGGAGCATGCCCACCCCCGGGGGCCCCGCCCAGCAGGGAGCTGGTTCCTGGAGCGCAAAGGACGTCCTCCCCCACCTGCGACCCTGCCCCCGCTCCCCGAGTGCGGCGACACTCACGGCTCCACAGCGAGTAGGCGAGGCGGCAGTTGATCCGGCGGTAGAGCTGCTTGTTGATGGGCCAGAGGACCAGCGTGCACAGCTGGATGAAGTTGATGACCAGGCCGCTCACCACGAAGACGAAGCCGATGAGCAGGTGCACCACGAACTGGGTCTTCAGGTAGGCGAGCAGGCCCATGGTCGCTACTCAGTAGCGAGTGCAAGGTCCTTCACTGAGAACAGCCGTCCTGGAGAGGACAGGGACAGCGGTCAGCACGGGGTCAGGCCGGGCACCCGGGGCCCGGTGGCCGCACGCGGAGGGTCCTCCTTGGGGCTCGCCCACAGTGCGCCCACGGCTCACCCACGCCACACTCCGCGGTCCTTCCTCCTGGGAGTGACACGCAGGTCACTGATGCATCACACACGGGCTCAGACCACACGCACACAGCCCCAGGCACACAGGAAGGAAGAAAAGTCTAGAACTAATGCCCCCAAATATTACTGGTGACTGATCACCTCTAGGAACAAATACTACAGATCGTTTTTATTTTAGCCTTTTTTAGCATCATTTAAAAGATCAAACTGCACATGAATTCCATGGAAACAGACGCACAATCTACTACTCCATTCCCAGACTGCGGCGGCCTCGGAAGCCGACAGCCTCTGACTCGGCTCTAGCACAGCGCGGTGACTCACCCAGGGCCCTAACCGGTTTTTCTCCCCTTCTCACGTGCATGTCTTACTTCCAACCGTGAAGCCCGAAGCTCAGCTCACATTTCTTGGTCGCGCTTGTCCCCTGAGCTGCCCTGTCACACCCCTCGTGGCAGGGAGCCAAGCAGGGAGCTGTGATCCCAACTCAGGGCGGTGCACCTGCAGAGCTGGTCCCGGGAGGGGCGCCCGCGCGCTCTGGGGAACGGGCGTGGGGCTGGCTGAGCCGGGCTCCCTGACTCTCTGGGGCGGGGCCTGCTTCACTTTACAAGCTGAGCCCCTCTGGGGCACCAGGGGCCGGCTGCCCCCCGGGGACCACACCGACTGTGCTGGAAACCAAAGCTGTGACTTCCGGGGCAGTTTTTGCCCAGCCCCCGGTCCTCGTGCGGTCAGCTCTGGGGGGGAGCCAGCGCCGTGAGCTGCAGGTCCTGGACGTGAAAGCTGGGTGTCCAGGCCCGGTCAGGTCTTTGGGGGCCCACAGCCCCGCGAGCAGCCCCGCCCCACAGCCTGTTGGGGCTTTAGTACCAATCCCGAGACCCAGAGCGTAAGGAGAGGCGGTGTCTGTCTCACACCGGCGCCCGGACGCCTTGTTACTGTGTCATCACCCCACAGTGACTGTAACTGGCCCTCTGGATGTAAAGGACAGAAAACACACATGGGATAGCGAAGATATTTCCTCCTGTGTTGTCGGGGACGCCGCGAACACCGCCCTCCGAGCAAACAGAAGCATGACGGGTGACTTGCTCGCGGTCCCACTGTGAGCAACAGGAGGACCAGATTCCACTGCAGGCGGAGACATTGCGTCCACACTCCTTCCACGGGCAGGGATGCTTCTAGAAAGCAGCGTCCGGAACATGCCAGGCAGGCCAGGCCTGACGACGTCCTCCTCCCATGTGCGAGAGGTAACGGCGTTGTCTGGCCCAGCATCGCTGCCCATCACCCGGCGCCTAACTGGCACGCGGCAGGCTCTCTGCTCCCCACCGCCCCTGGAGACCAGGCTCTACCCGCATCCCCACCACCTGCCACACGGGCCAGAACCACCAGAGTCCCCAGAAACCAGCACAAAGATTGCCGTATCAGCCTTGATCCTTTTAAAAGCAGATCCCCTGGGTCCCGGCCGGGCACTGATTCCATCCCTGGGGCACGAGGTCAGATCCCACAAGGTGCAGCTCAGCCCCAGCTCCGACGCGCTCACTGGCACGCAGCGTGATGGCACCCAGAAAGCCATGGCCACGTTCAAGGCCGTGGTCACGTCAGGGCGCTTCCCATCACCCCTGCCCAGGCAGCACCCAGCCCCTGGCAAGGCCACCGGGCTCTGGCACCACGGATCCAGCTTCCTCTCCTCTAGGCTCACGTGAGCGGAAGCACACGGGACCCGACGTGCGGCTCGGCGCGTGTGCGCACCACCGTTCAGCCTGAACGCAGAGCGACCTTCCGCGGCGCACGTCCCGCTCTGCCCATCCACCTGCCCATGGCTTCCAGCCCTGTGCAGGCTTCGGCGACCACGCGCGTTCGAGCACCGGTCTCCATGTGCACACAGGCTCTCACCTGGGAATCTATTTCAGCCCCGAGGTGACAAAGTAGCCAGTCCTGGGCGCCTGAGTCTCTGATCTACAGGTCGGTCCCCAGGATTCCCTGCCGAGCTGCACCTGCCCCAGACAGGTTTCTCGCGCCCTCCTGTCGGGAATGCTGATGCCCGCGGTCCGGCTGGCTTCCCTGGCCCAGGCCCTGGGGCCCATCTTCCCTGGCGATGGCTGATGGACGTGGCCTGGGGCTGGCGTTGGCCCGGAGTGTCTTTCCAACCTGTCCTGCCGCAGTCACCGTCGGGGGTGGGGCCCCACCTGCTGCCTGCCAGGCTCCCGGGACCCAAGGGTGAGCCTGGCCCTGGGCTCTCCTGACACCGGCGTCTTCTGACCTGCCCCGCTGCTGGTCACCTGCCTGGGCTGTCGCGTCTTTGGCTCAGACGCCCCAGAAGTGCCAAACACAGACTTCATCGCTCCGTGTGGGCCAGACTCCGCCGTAAGGAACGTCAGCCACGGCGGTTCGGCCCGGCCCGCACGCCCCCGCCTCTCCCCTGCCTCGGTGGGCACAGCAGGAGGGCGGCAGGGGAGGCGGGTCTCGGGCTGCGAGCGTGCAACCGCCTACCTCTCATCAACCAGCCGGAGTCGGGCTCGACACGGTTGTGCCCACGCCGCAGCTGGCATTCTGCTGCCCGCAGTGCCCACCGCCGCCGGCTGGTCAGACACACAGAGTGTCGAACTCGGCTGTAAGGTCAGGGAACACGCTTCACTCTACCCCCTGCGGGACCTTATCCTGACGTCGTCGACGAGGCTCTGGCCTCCGACTCGCGAACAGGAATCCCTGTGAACGCCCAAGCTCGCATGTCCTCGGCGGGCGGCCAGCTCCGTCCTTGGTGACGCACCAACCCCATCACCCCGTCCGCACGTCGTCTCTCGTCTGGGCCCCTCACGACTGCGCTCGGGGTCTCCCGCGGCTGTTGCCCAACGTCAGGAGCCCGGGCACACCCCGGGATCAGGACCCGCCACACTGGGGTGTGCACGTCAGGACTTCTCCGGATGGTCCTGCCCTGCGCCTGCGTGGATGGCCCTCACACGACACCTCCGTGGGACAGCGCTCATGGAGTCCAACCCCGGGCTCACGGTATCACACAGCAATCTTCGCTTGCGTTTTCCGGATGACTGGGAGGTTACGGTAAACCCCAGAAGGTGGGTTCCTGGAGTCTAGACCTGCCTCCACGTTACAGGTGAGGAAACTGAGGCCCAGAGGCTTCAAGACCGGCTGCTCGGATTGGGGAAGCCAGGGCCGAGCCCTTGGCCGAGCCCTTGGCCACATGTGTGCATCTGACACACGGACAGGAGAAAAGCCCAGCAGTGCAGTCCCATCGCGCTGCCTAGACGACACCCGGAGGAGCCCCCAGCACCCCGGCCTTGGAAGACGCCAGCTGCTCACGAGGGCCTGCCCCCCTCACATGGCACCTTCTCATCAATGCTCAGAGGCCATTGCGGAGCAGTGAGGAAGCCTGGTCCTTTCTCCATGCATCAGAGAACAGTCAGATTGCTCGAGAAGCCGGCATCTGCACAACTAGATCCTGACGGTGAGGTGGCTGCCTCCTGGGTTTGCGGCCCTGGACGAGCTGCCAGGAACCCCCCCCTTCTCAGGGCAGGGATGTGCTGTGCACTCAGCCTCTCGAAGTGGGGGTACGGGGTGCGCCACCCCTCAGGGCTAGAAGGCATAGGACCGACGGCTGGCCCGGCAGAGAGGGGCAGTGAGCAGCCCCTGGGCCAGGCTGAGCTAAAGCTGTTCTCAGAGCAGCAACACAGCCCCACACGGTCCCCCCGGCCACGACAGGGACACAGGCCCCGGACCTCTGCAGAAGCCAGCCAGCCTTCTGGTGGGGCCAGACCCTGCTCCCCGCGCTAGCTCCCTGCTCCCCAAGAAGTGGGACCCTGTCCCTCCCGGGGCTCTTGCTGCTGATCCCGAGCCTGTGGCCCCCGCCGCCGAGCTGTCTGTGGCTCGGGACATGAGAGACGCCTGGCCCCCTCAGACCCCATGGGGTACCTCTCATTATGGCTGAACCGGGTCCCCCAAAAGCTATGTTGGGGTCCTAATCGCCAGGCCCTGAGAAAGCGGCCTACCCGGAGGCAGGGTGTTCAAAGAGCTGACAGTGTTACATGAGGCCGTCGGGTCCGGTGTCCTCAGGAGAGAGACTGGGACAGCCTCCCTCGAGGGAGCCCACGAAGACACAGGCCGAGACGTGGGCGGCAAACTGGTCCCCCTCCCACCCCGCCTGCCCTTGATCTCGGTCGTCAGTCCCGGCCGGGGGAACATCTGCTGCTGAAGCCACCGGGCGGGAGGCGCTTTGACTGGATGGTCCTGCGCTGTGCCCAGCAGCTGCCCCCGCGGAGGGACCAGGTCTTATAAATACTCAGGACTTGACCCGGTCCCGGAATTCGGGAAGAGTGCAGACCAGCTCCCCTGTCCTGCTGTCTACTTGGCACTGCTGCCCAGGGCCTCCCCGAGCTCAAGGACAGACCCGTCACCAGACGCCCGCGGACCCTCTCTCCTGGCACTGGTGCCTCTGCCCCTCCGCTTCATGAACCAGCCAGGCCGGGGGTCTGGGTGACGGCCAGTGACCGTGTGCAGAGGGGCTGTCTTTGGTGCCTCTGCCCTCCCTCCCCGCAGTGTCCACGTCACGGTGGGAAAGCAGCATGAGACGGCCTCACCTGGCCCATCCGAGGACTCTGAGCACGAGTGTAACCGCGGCCAGCCGGGGGCTGGTGACGGCAGAAGACGCTCAATACGCCGCAGACGCATCGTTCTTGACGCTCCGGGCACGTGCTCTCAGCTGCAGGCTGAGGACCGTCGCGCTCCAAGTGGATGTCGGCCACCCACGCGCAAAGCCCGTCGTGAGGCCGAGCTCAGAGGTGGCCGCGAGCCTCCCGCCCTCCCTCCTCCCCGTCCGCGCTGCTGACCCACGCGGTGCGCAGAGCGTCCCGGCCTGCTCGGAGGCAGACGGGGAAGGCCTGGCTGGTGCACCCGGGGCTGTACCGGGCCCGAGCGCCGGTGCTGGGTCTGTGTGCGGAGCCCCGAGCCACACCGTGTGAACCAGACAGAGTGCTGGAAACAAACAGGAAGGACACGGAGGGAATTTCCTCAAATATTCCTAAACTACCTCCCGCCACGCAGCTGGGAACACGAACCGTCTGAAACGCAGCCCAGAACCAGGACCAGGCCTCCTGCTTCCCGGCCACCAGTCCGGACATCCCAGAAGCAAACACGCCTCACTCACACTAGGACTCCCGGCTCCCCCGGGCTCCCGCTGTAGACGCGGCCTGGACGAGCGTGTCTGGGTGGTTCCCCGGCCCGCGGCGGATCTGATGTGAGCAGGGCGCCCCAGGGACGCTGGCGGCAGACATCCTGCTGACAGCGACACAGCGGGACGGAGCCAGCCTGCGGCCTGGGGGCAACACCTCCGAGGGCACCCGGTGCGGGGAGTGGTGGGCACACCCCGTGGCCCCGCAATGACATCACGGGTGAGAACACAATGCGGCCACTGTTGTCTACCCTGAGCTCACCACGATGCCAGGGGAAGGGGCTCTCTCCCGTCCACTTGTTACTGAACGAGGCCGAGAAGCAGCAAAGGTACTGTGACGCGTCCCGCGACAATTCAGATTAGACAGACAGGGTCGTGTTGTTGAGGCTTTAAGGGGCTACCTTTAGTGCCCAGCAAGTCTGCCTACAGAGACTACCTTATCCTCCTATGGGCCGAAAACAGCACGTATTTCTTGGCTAACAATCCTCTGTGGCCACTTCCACATCATCTGCATTGGGAACCACGGAGACGTCTAAAAATCTAAGAGGAGGTGTAGAACCATGGCTTCTGCGGATGACAGGTCTGGAACCTGTAGTCCCCGGAGAAGTCACCGGAACCGAAGCGTGACCATGACCAGGAACAGGCTGGTGGAGAGAGGAAACGCCGCGGGCAGAGATCTGCATTCTCCGAACGTCCGGTAGCGAGTCCTACTGGACATCACCAAAGGCACCAAGACGACAGAAAGGCGTGGTTGTTTCCGACTCGGTGGTTCCAGGACCCCGGCCCCCGGGGCTCATCTGAGACCCTGAGGCAACCTAGGAAGCCAGGTGCTGACGATGGGGGCCCCTAGCCGCTGGCAGCTCCCAGTTTTAATTCTTGGTGTCCCAGGTAGCCCCACGGTCTCGCCAGAAGGCAGAACCGGAAAAGTCGGAGTCCAGGCAGGACTCGGGATGGCCCTAAAGCCAGTGGGGAGCCCGCTCACGGTCTAACACTCCGTGACGGCCCCGGGCCGGGTCCAGGCAGCCCGGTGGGCACACCTCCACGGGAATGCACGGACGCAGAGGGCCCAGCAGCACACAGGCCCCCAACGATGCCGGCAGCGGAAATGACAAGACGCCCAGGGATGGCTCAGAAGAAAGAGACAAGGAAAGCTCCGCACAGCCTGAAAGGTGGAAAGTGGAGCTAAACACATGGAAAACACGGTGTGACAGATGCCGGCAGTCAGCCTCCCGTGCGTGCCCCCTCGGCAAGGCGGCCCACGGAGGTGGGGTCCGCTCCCCGGCCCTGGCGCCCAGGCTGGCCTCGGGGCTCCCCCCACAGCAGAGGCCTCGGGGCTCCCCACTGAGCGAGGGTGGAAGGTGGAAGGTGGAAGGTGGGCCCCACGGCTACGGATCCCCAGCCCCGGGCGGGTACCAGCCCACCGCACCCACACCAGTGACCCCAGCGGAGACCGGCAGCGGGACTGCGCCCCGGCCAGGGTGCACAGCCACAGAACCGCGGGCCAGTGGGGCGGCGGCCACTCTGAGGGCTACATTGGGCGGTTTCTTAGCGACACATGGATGCCGCACGAACCATTCTAAGCTCATTTATAAACGCACCTGAGGCCTAATCAAAATACCAACAGGTCCCTCCCCCTTGCCGGGACGCAGAGAGCAGATCCTACAGCTCAGATGGAAAAGCAAACAGGAAAGAGAAGCCAAGAAACCCGTGGAAAGAACCAGGGAGGAGCCTGCAGGGGACCCCAGCGGCCACAGTACCCTCGACACGCAGAGCCCAGAAGGCGGGCAGACCTGGTGGCCCGTGCACCCCGCAGCCAGTGGCTGGCCCCGCGCGGTGGACCGCCCGTCTCACACGGGCAGCGACGCCTGCTGTTTGTACTCGGGCTCGTCTGCCTTTCCACCGCATGCGAGCCTGTTACAACGGACAGAACACCAAAGTAGCTTAAAGCCATGACCGCGCTCATGAGAATCTTAGCATCATGTAACTTCTCAACCAGTGCGTAAAAATGACCCAATTAAATGACATACGATAACCCCCCTCGGGGCCCACGTGTACCACGCAGCCTCTGTGGGCTCCCCCCATGGCACGAGGCCAGGTGGGAATCGAACCCCCAGAGGGCACCCCAGCCCCGGATCTAAGCCCTAAAGGAACCCCTTTTGTGACGGGCTGGTCTGGGGATGGGTGAGGGGCCCCGTTCCACGCGGGGCGTGTAGGAGGAGTCCGCGGGAAGTTTCAGGAAGGTGCCTGCTTCTGTAAGCGAAGGGATCCCTCTGGCCTCTGGCCTCTTTGAGCGAGGAAGAGTGTCCTGGGGCAGCAGCGTCCTTGGGAGCCAGAAGACTCACAGCGCAGGCAGGAGGAGGAAGCCCCCGGTCCTCCGAGGCCCGAGCCCACGTGGGCAGCTCCGCGCCGTGAGAGGCAGAGGACAGACTGGCAGGGTTTAAGTCCTGCCAGTGACGTAAGGGTTTAAGTGACCGCCACATCCGTCACTGTGACTCGTGCCGGTCTGCAGGGGCTCTCTCACTGCTCCGCCCCGGCTTGCTGCACGGACGGTGCGTGCTCCCTGTGCGCATCTGTGACCAGCACAGCTTCACCTCGAGCCTCTCACATCCCAGCATGCCGTGTCCGTGCAAAGGTTCCTGGAAGGACAATGCGACCAGAGCCTTTGGAGTGTGTCCACCCAATGGTCACCACCAAGAGCCTCAAACCCTGGCCTGACCCAGACCAGCCGGTCTCTGGGGAGCAGGTGCACGAAGCTCATAGGAGAAGCGGCTTGGGGCTCAGATGAAAGGGAGCCACCAACGTCTCTGCAGGCGCGGAGACCTTCCGGGCAGGAGGTTTCCAGAAGGAGCCACTTGCATCAAAGGGACCCAGTCCCCCAGGCCACCCCCCAGTGTGGTGAGACGTGTCCCAGCAGGTGCCGTCTGAGAAGGGGATGGGAGCCTCAGACCAAGGACAAGGACGGTTGGGCTGTCATTCCCCCAGACAGCGGCCGGGTCTGTTCCCCCCGTGATGTCCGTGGGAGCCTGGAGCTGAGCGCGCACAGCGGTGCAGAGAAGGCAGAGAGGGCAGCTGCCGAAGGACCTGGGGGCCCCACCCCGCCCGCCCACCCCAGCTCTGCGAGCTCCAGCCTCCTCTGTCTCTCTGAGGCGGTTGGGCTGGTTCCACCGGCTGGAGCGGTGATGTCGGGGTGGACGGCGGGAGGGATAGGAGAAGCTCCCACAGCCCGGCCTGCTGACAGCACAAGAGATTGTCACAGGTCCCCGGGGCCTGCGGGACACCGCAGTGCTGCTCACACCAAGGCGGCCGGCGGCGCCAGCGCCGGGACACGTTGTGGCAACTGAGTTCCTGAACTTGTGCGCACACACACACAAGGCTCTTGGAGACGTGCGTACGTGTGCACATGCTCTCGTGCACGCACGCGCTGCCACACACACCACTCTCGCACGCACACGTTCTCGCACACGCACGTGCATCGTGCAGGCACGCGTGCACACATATGCACAGCACTCTCACAACACACACTCGCGTGCGAGTACCTGCTCTCGTACACGCGCGCTCTCGCACGCACACGCACGCACACGTGCTCACACGTGCAAAAACAGTCACAGCGACGCTGACTTGTAATCTTGTGACCGTGAACTGCCCGATACAACCGCGTTTTACTTTTAGAGAAACAGACGAGGGTTTGCGCTGGAATCACTCAGGAACTGGGTCGTTAACGCACTTTCCTACAAGCACAATACATTTCCCAATGCAGCAAGTTATACCGGGGCTTGGTTTTCCCTGGGATGCAAAGAGCTCATCACTCCCGCCCTTACGACAAGATGAAAGCCAGACGAGGGGTGCGTTCACGGCGTTCTTGGCCCCACCAGGGCCTGCAGGTCACAGGACAGCCGACTGACAGGAAACCTAAGGCAAGATACAGAAATGACCCCTCGGTTCCCTGAGGGTTTCCTGGGGCTTCCCTGGGGCAGACGTGGGTTTGGGAAGAGCTCAGCTGGAAAAGCAGACCTGGCAAGGGCCAGGGACAGCAAGGATGTCCCAGAGCTGCCGGAAGGGGCTCCTCCCTTTCTCTGTGACCTCATCGCATTCCTAGCAGGTGGCACAGGGGTGCCTGGGCAGAGTCCTGGGAAAGCTGCTCCAGTATGAACTCCAGAACACATGGGCATTTAAGAGCATTAACTACCTAAGAACGCAAACCTTAAGGGATGAACAAAGCCACTGACAAAGATAAAAAAATGTCACATTAGCCATGAAAGAGTCACCGCATTTAAAAACTAGATTTAAGAGAGGTAGGGATCCTAAATGAGATAAGCGAAGTGGGTTTCAAATGGCCGTCCTCCGCTCCCCTCACAGCTCTGAGAGAGCCCTGTGTGTCCCTTCCGTCCCTGGACACAGGTGCTGTTGGAGAAGGGCACCTGCCACTCAGCAGCGGGCTCTCACTTGAGCTTCCCGACTGCGTGTAAACCCATACGTCTCCGATCTGCATGTTCTGCAGCAGTCTCCAAAACCTTCACTGCCACCTACGAAACACGCGAAGTAGAAGGTGGCATGAGGACGGTCCTCCACCAAGTCCAGCATCTCGCCTTCCGGGGCGGCAGCGGCCACTGAGAGCAGGAGGCACACAGAGCAACGTGCCCAGAGCTTGCGTGGCTGGCGCCGGGAGCCACACCCTGCCCTCTCCTCCTCCCCTGCTGTCACCGTCCCCCAGACAGCAGAGCGGGAAGGGTCCGTGCGTGGGGGCCTCGCACAGCACCTGCTCTGAGCCCCGGCTGCCCCGCCCCCACCGAGTCTCGGGGACTGTGCTCGCAAGGACGCTAGCAAGGACGCGAACCGGGCTTCTGCTTGACGCTGGCAACAGAGGTGCCACGTCCCCCGCGAGCCTGGGCTCAGATTCCCCGGTAGCCAGTGGACCCGAGAGAAGCAGACGCTGCTCCCCTTTGTGCCACACCCCCCGAGAGCGTCCTAGTGTGAGATCAGGTTTTCCAGGACAAACTGGGAGCTGCATGGGGTCCGGGGACATAATACGGGCAGTGACACCCTGTGGCCCCTCCCACCATTCCTAAGTAGGTGTGGAAACTGAATCCTAGATTTTTCTCCCTTGTCTCTGAACACGGCCTCTTTCCCACGTGTTCTCTTTTCTTCTGTTTTCCCCAAACCCCCAACCATTGACACTCAACCTGATTTGTATCCCAACTTGTCCATAACAGCAGCCAAGGCCCACGGCAGCACCCATTCTTAGGTGAATCCCAGATGATCCGTGCCTCCTGGGGCCGGTCCCCTCTCCGTGGCCCTGCAGGGGGAGGCTGGGGGCCTGCAGGCATGGGGGCCAGAGAGGTTTCAACCCCAGGACAGGACGGCTATAGGGTCGGGAGGAAGGTCTCTGTCCCCCTGCCCCGGGGGCCAGCCCCTCACCAGGCTCCGTCCCATCCTGAACCGCAGCAAGAGCCGTTTTCCTACATGCACAGGGGCGCACAGAGGGGCCCCGATCCCATTTCCTCGCGGAGAGAGAGCAGAGAGCAGAGAGCAAGGGCGCTCAGGGGACAGCGACCCCCACTGCGGAACCAGGGCTCCCCTATTACACGGATCGCTCTACATGGTAACATCGACAGCCGCGGGCCTGCTGATGGGACCAGGAGACACTGCACGCCTACCAGAAATCCGTGTCGGCACCGCCGCAGCCCCCAGGTCACGGGGGACATTCCGGGCAGAACCTGCGGGTCACGAGCCGTAGAGCACCACAGACTTTCCCCAGATCCTGATGCTTCTGCACAGTCCGAAATGTGGCCACTTTACAAATTTCGCAGAATTCTGATCCTGGAACCAAGAAAGGTCCACTTGGATTCCGTGATCCTTCTGCTTCTCCCGGACCCCCCCGCCCCGTCCCCACACAGCCCTGCTGAAATGAGCGACAGCGTTGCTGAGACTCGGGCCACTCGCGGTTTTCACCTTCTTGCCGCTGTCCCAACCTCCGCCTGCACCTCTCTAAGTGGATCCTTTATCCATCCTCCTCCCTCTGGACCCCGTCTCTTCTCTACCAGAACCAGAGAGACACAAAGAGTGAGGACAGAAATTACAGTAGCCTTGAACCAGGCAGTTTTCCGAAAATGCGACTCCTGTTCTTTGTGAAAAGATCACTTGAGGGCACAGCCTCACAAGACGAGGAGGAATCTAAGAAAGAACTCACCGGGTTATACAACGACCGGAAATGTCCCGATAACCACCCCGTGGTGTGGCCCAGAAGGAGACTCTGCTCCAAAGCAGAACGGGAACTCTTCCGAGAAGAAAGAATTTGTTCAACAAAGAATATGATTAAGGGGGCGCCTGGGTGGTTCAGTCATTGAAGCCTCTACCTTCAGCTCCGGTCACGATCCCAGCGTCCCAGGATCGAGCCCCGCGTCGGGCTCCCTGCTCAGTGGGGAGCCTGCTCCTCCCTCTCCCCCTGCTGCCCCCCGACCCTGCTTGCTCGTTCTCACACACGTGCTCTCACTCTCAACCAAAATCTTTAAAAATACATGATAAAGGGAAGATTTCTGGTATTGAACAAGGAACATGTTTCCTTTCTCAAAAATAAAAAGCAAATCAATGGATGTTTTCAAGCACCAGAAAACGCTATTCTGGGAAACTGATCCAAACGCAGATCACGTTAACGTGGGGCGTGAGTTTCTACAGCTGGTTTCACACAGGACGTGGTCCTCCTCCTCCAAGCTGCAAAGACTCACTGACTAACAGAAAACCTAGAGCAGGGCCTGCACAGGGCTGCTGCTCAGTGAACATCGGCCGGAGACCCGAGCGCGACTAATAAATCGAGGAACAGAGCACATCGCACAGGAGGAACAGAGCACATCGCAGCGGTCCAGGCCCGGAAGCAGGACGGCTTCTGAGCAGCTCCGCCTCGGGGAGCAGCGAGCAGGGGAGAGGCGGGAGCTCGTGTTCCTGGAAACCAGGGCGTATTACTATTCTAGAGAAATAAAATGCAAAAACACTCCAACACCCGGGCTAATGTTGATTACGAAATATCCACTTTAAACATGAACACAGATGTCACAAAAGTGACTTTTGTCACTTAGTCAAGTGACACTGATCTGGAGAAAGCTCGGCTAACACGCCAGCTGCCGGGCGGTCCCCGCACCCGCCATGTCTTCCCCACTGATGAGGAGCTGGAAGCAAGCACACCGGGCCTGGGGCTCAGGAAACCATCCTTGTCCCCGGTCTGTGGCCTCCGCACGCGACGTGATCCTTCTGAATTTCAGCTTCTTCTTAGAAACTGAGGCTGGCATAACCTTTACAACAGGACCGCAGGGTGGCTCTCTTCGACTGCTCTTCAAAGATCTCCAGGTTTTAGGGTCCCTCCTATTTTGCAAACACACCAACGTCTAAAAGGTCTTTGCTAAGCCAACTTCTAATGGGTGTTTGGATTCCCAAACCAGCAAACCGGTGCCATTTTCTGTAGAATTGATACGTGAGTCATTCCGAGCATCTGTAAAACCCCACAATTCAGACACTAATGCCGAGCAATGCCTCGCTACAAGAGGGTCCCCCGGTCCGTTAGTTTGGGAAATCCCGCATCCCGCATGCCCCACTCCGTGCTGGGACGCTGTTGCCCACCCAGAAGCTCCACAGGGAAGACACGGGCTGACCCGTCACCTTCCCGAACTGTGTTCGGTGACGCTTGTGTCTCTGGCTTTAAATTCTCGAATTCAGACCCCCTTTCCCTCGGGCAGTCAACCTCGGTGAGATTTTAACTCTTTACGCACACACGCATCTAGTTAGGAGTCACTGCCTTTAAAGTCAGCTGCTGTGACAATTTCAAGGGAGGCTTTGGTACTGGTTTTTCCTTCCAGAAAGAGCCCAGGGCGGTAACCATGCTTCAGCCACGGGAACGGGGGATCCTGTCAACAAAGCAGCGTGGGGGCCGCTGACAGGTGCTCGCGGTGAGGGACCCGCGCGGTGCCGACAGCGCCCTGGGAGGGGGGCGCCTTTGCCAAAGGTCTTCTTGCTCCGCAGACAAGCTGCCGAAAGTGTTTCTCCTACGAGGGTAGTGCTTAGCGGAGGAATTTTTACTCTAAAACAGGAAAATGCCTCAGCCGCCGTGTCCACTGGCATTCAGACCACTGCCCCCGTGGGAGAGCCGAGATGCGAGAGGAGAGCCGCACGGCTCCCCCCGGTTCCTCCCCGGAGGCCGCGGGGCTCCCAGACCACCCGCCGGTGCTCAGCCTCCCGCACACGACGCCCCTCCTCGGCAGTGGGAAGGCGCCGAGTGGGTTTTACCGGGCTCCCAGGTCGTGCCCCGCCATGGGGGATCCACAGGCGCCCTGGCGTCACTCAACAGCTTAAAGGAGCCCCAACAAGTCCACGTGCATTTCGCAGTGAGGCTTAGGAAGCTGCGACGTCTGAAGGCAGGTGCACGGCGACGAGGCCTGAACAGAACGGTGGCCAGGAAGGGACGGCAGGTGCGTGCTTGGGAGCGGGAGCCCACATGCCCCCAGCCCTCGCTGTGGGTCCTGGAGGTCCTGCATCCCAATGTGATGACCCAGCGCACCCCACTCGCCGGCCAGGGGCTCCGCGCCGAGTCTCCTGGGGCCCCGCCGCTCCCCCCACCCTCCCCTCAGAAAGAGGTGCTCCAGCACGGGGCGGTGACAGCCACTCCCCTGGCCACACTCTGGCCCTACCGGCCCTCTGGCTCCTGAGGGGCTCACCCCTGGGCCCACAGAGAAGCCTGGTCTGGACAAAGTCCTCACCTGCAAGAGCGCAGCAGACGAGAAGGCTTCTCTCCCGGACCCCGGGATGGCGGCGGGGTCGGGCAGCAGAGCCAAGCGGAGAACACGGGTCTCCGATGGTGTCTTGGGGCAAGAGTTACAGTGTCTGCGGCGCAAACTCCCCACCGGAGGCCACGAGCCTTGCCCTGGAGGTGCTTCCCAGCGCACGAGGCCAGAGGCCTCCTGGACAGAAGGGCGGCTCCTCCTGCCCCTCCCCTGGGCCGTGGGGGCTGGCCACGCAACCAAGCACTCGCCAGTCTGCAGCGGGACCCAGAGAAGGAAAACCTCAATGTTTCCTCCCAGTTCCGAATGTGGGGGACAAGGGCCACCAGGCTCCTCCAGCCGGGTCACAACGAGATGCAGAAGTGTCCTTCAGTCTGGATTTCTGTCCCCGCGCGGATGGAGTGCTGAGTGGCTGGGACACGCGTGGGCACCCGGCGGGGTGGGTGGTCCACGTGCACGGTAGGTCAAGCCTGATGCCCCACGTGGCCCGCGGGCGGCCAGTCCTCAGAGTCACACAAGCTGTCTCCCCCTCCTGACCCGCACTCACCATCCCCTGCGGGGGCGCGGGGGTGGAGGGGACTTCCGCTGCTGCCACACCGGGGCTGGCCGTCCCCCTGCTCTCCAAAGCGTCCTGAAGTTTATGCCAAGTGCTGGTGATGGCTCCTCCCCGGGGGGCTCCACGGGCCCAGAGAACCGCCTTACCCTCCCCGAGGCCCAGAACTCCTCTCATAAGGGACAAAAGTCCTTCTATCCCTCCCCGAGCTCACTCCTTCCCTAAATCACGCATGTGTTTGTCTCTCTCTGAAAGTTCTATCATGCTCACGTAAGAGCTAAAACGCAAACAGCCGTGGGCATAAGTTCATTCTAGAACGGTGCAGCGTTTGGGAGGAAGGGGCTCGCAACTCCCGGGGCCAGGAAAGGGCCGCTGGGCCTGAGGACAGGTCGTGCCCCGTCTGTGGCCGCGCTCCCTCCTCCTCCTGCGCCACGAGAGAGGTGTTAATCGGAACCCGAGGAGAGGAAGCCTCCGGAGAGAATTCCCGAGCAGACCACATGCGCTCTGAGGGGCACAGAACTAACCCGGGACAGAACCTTCAGAAGAGCCTCCGTCTCCTCCCCGCGAATCACCCCCCTCGGCTCTGAGACATGAAGCTGGCCCCGGGCCTGGGCTTCTGGGTTTTCCCAGAGCCACCGGGTGGGAGAACCGCCGGCCCGTGAGGCTCGGGCTATCACCTAGTGTGGCTGGTGTAGACGGTCTCACGCAGCCCGGGGGGACACGGTACCCACTTTACAGATGGGAACGGCGGCCCGGAGCCCACGGCCCCTCTGCCATCACACCCCCATGTGGGTCAGGATGGAGAAGCCCAGGCTCCTGTGGTCTCCACCAGCAAGAAGCTGTGTGCACGCGGATCCTGACGGCCAGAAAGGTCGCTGCTGATTCACCGGAAACCAGCTCTCTGTTTACGGCACAACAGGGTGGCGGAGCCGCTGCGCACGAGCGCCTTCCCCTTCCTTCACAGATCCCCCCCCAGGGAAATCCCCGACACCTCTGCGCAGGGGCGGGGTGGTAAGAGGTGAGGGGGTGGTGAGGAGGGCAGGGGCAAACTCCACTCCCCGTCAGGCGCTGCTCCTTCCCCGAAGCCCCCCGAGCACCTGCTGGTGACAGGTGTGCCCCGGGGCGGCCTTCTCCAGGAACCTCCCAAACAGAGGAGCATTCCCTGGAGGGCAGATTCCCTGGCGGGGTGGGGATCACGCGGGCCGAGCTCTGCACACATCGTCCCTGCCGACCGTGAGGTCCCCGTCCCCAGCAGGGACGCCTGTGGCACATCGGGCACGGGGAACAGGAGGAGACAAGTGCGGCAGCCCCAGGGCCGGCCGGCGGACTCACCAGTACAAGTAGTAGGTCAGGGCCACGGCCAGCAGGGCGGCGCAGAGCCCCGAGAAGAGGCAGGTGGAGGGGCTGGACAGCATCTTCGGGCAAGGACGTGCGTGAGGAGGAGACCGGCGGCCCGAGCGGCTGTCGGACTCCGGCCAGCGGGCAAGCGGGAGGGATCACCTCCAGAGCTACGCTGCCTGCGTCTGCCGGGCGGAAAGGGGAGCACACGCTCCCGGGGTGCCGCCTTCCGACGCAGCAGAGACCTCCCCAGCTCGGAAGGAACCAGGCTTCCCTGAAGCAGCCCCAACAGGCCAGCGTCCCCCCTCCTGCCGTGGGGCCGGCCGGGCGCCCACTAATCCAGTAAGCTGCTTTGCCGGGAGCTGTAAACAGGCCGCATCACGGGGCCCGGCCGGGCACCTGACCCGGGCACCGCGGACCCCACAGTGCGCACCCCGTCTCTCCCCGACCTCTCAGAAGCCGACAACAGCACGGCAACCCCAGCACGGCATGGCTGGGGGCAGGGCCGGGGGTCAGCTAGTGAGGTGGGGCCCAGGCTTGGCCGTGGGGCCTCCAAGTGATGGACGAACACCTGTCCTTCGGGCCAGGACGCAGGCTCATGGGTCCCAGCTGTGACACACAAGGGCTCCAGGACCACATGTACAACACCCGGGTCCCAGCTCCAGCCCCTTGCTCTCCGGGAAAGGACCGTGGGGGAGAGTCACACGTCGTACTCCTGGGGAATACAGTGCTGGAGAAACTGAGGCCATGAGCCAAGGTGGGAGGGTGTGTCCATCTCTCCAGTGTTCTCGCCCAAGACTGCTGAGGTGAGATCAGGTGACCCAGGGACAGAAGGGCCACCTGCCAAACCTGCAGGCAGGGGAGGGGAGATGTGCTCGGGAGAGCGCCGTGAGGGCCCCTCTGGCCAGTATACCTGCCTTCGGGGCTTGGGATGGGGTGAAGTCGCTTCTCGGGCATCCTGCATGACACCTGACCCGGGAGACGCCCAAGCTCCCGTTCCACCGTGTGGCCGGCAACGCCCGCCTCGCCCCCAGGGCCCGCGAGGAGTCTGCAGCGTGGGCGCGTCCTGGGGACCCTGAGGCCGTGGTCCTGGTGGCCTCTGGACAAGCAATCACAAGGCTCCTTCTAGAGGCTTCCGTCGTCTGGCTTCTGGCCCGCGAATCATCAGGAGAGAAGGCGGTCGCCCACCCTCCGCTCTGTCCAAGGGCAGGGGCTCCGGGGGACGGCTACAACTTTCCGAGGCCTCACTCCCCAAAGCGGCCGGAGGAGCTGCTGGCCTGGGAGGACCGGCTCCAGTGTCTGTCCCCGTCCTCCCAGGAGACGGCGGTGCCGCTGGAGGGGCCGAGAGCCCGGGCGGCGACCCTGCCCCGGCCAGCGTCCAGACGGCTGCCTTTCCAACGAACCATGAAGAGAAGACTGTCCTCTCGCAGAGGGCAACCCCGTGGGGTGCCTGTGTTGGTGATGTGTGCAGACCCTGGCCCAGGAGCTTGTGAAACCCCGTGGTCGAGCCGGAGTCCCCTGACATGTCCTCCGAGGTGGCACCTGGAACCGACCTTTGCCCAAGGCCTCGTCCCACAGGCAGACACCTGTGCGGGCTGTCCACAGGCTCGCTGTGCCCTCCGGGGGCGGCTTTCTGGGGGCCGCTGGCTCTCGTCCATGCTCCAGCCCCCCCCTCCACGGTGTCGCCAGAAGGACATGCCGACACGGGTTCCAGCCCCCTACAGGCCCGCCCAATTCCAGGCCCCTGTCCTGTCCTGTCGCCAGGCTCCTGCGATGCTCACAGGGTGGGCCGTGGGTTCCTGGACACCCCTGCACAGCTGCGGGGGCCCTGGTGAGAGGGCGTGCAGCACAGCCTGGATTCCGATCACAGCCGAGCCTCAGTTTCCCCCACCGTGAGGCACAAGTGACGGGTTACCCTGGGAGTGGGGCAGGGAGGACATTTAAGAGACGAGCACAGGGAAAGCACTGGGTCCTCTCCGGCCCCCTTCCTGGGGACGACAAAGGCCACAGAGACAAAAAGAATTACCCAAGATGTCTCTCCGGGCTCAGAGCCAAGGCAGAGCAAAGCCTCAAACCTGCTCCCGGCTATGCCCACCGCAGGGGACTCTGACCTAGGAGCCGATCTCATCAGGCTCTTTGTGTTATTTGCGTAAAATCGAGAACGTTTCGATTTCGGCTGCATTTGTTTTGAGATTTCTGCCAGAGGGAGGCCCCACCGGGCGGGCTCCTGACCCCTAAACCCGGCCGCAGCGTCCCCGGCCGAGGGCCGCCCCCTGCTCCCGCCGGGCGCTCCGACTCCGCACACCGCGTTGTCAAAGGCAAGGGGAACAAGAGCAACCGGGGACATTCTGCCCAGGAAAACCTCACAGGAATGTGACCTCTGGATTACTTCCCTGGGCCTGAAAATTAGTGATTTATGCCAAAATAGTAAGAGAGAAGACCAAAGAGGGGTTGATCGAAATTCTCTGCAGCGTTCCAAAGACAAGTTCTCGGTGTTCCCAGCCGACCCCTGCGTCCCGTGGGGAGCCCCGTGATGACGACGGGTCCCCTAACGAGGGGCGGACACTCGCCTGTCCCGGGAAGGAAGGTGCCGACAAATGCCCAGATACAAAGGAGCCTCTCAGAGAGTCGCCCGCGAGAAAGTTCGTGAAGTGCAGCCACAGGGAGGGAGGGGGCAGGGGCCGTGAGGGCGGGGGGTGCAGAGAAAGTCCCCTGGGCCACGGGCTCGGCCTGTGGCGGCCACCAGTACCTCCGGGGGCTACAGAGTGAACAGCGTCTCTCTCCAGCCTCCAGCAGTGGGGCCCCAGGCTCCCCGCTCCCTCTGTCCGTCTCCTGCCTTATGAGACCCCGTCCCCAGCCTCTTCTCCCTGCTCGCCTCCGGTCCTGCGGCGTGCTCGGCAGAGCTCTGACCGTCCCCAGCTAGCCTGGCCCCACACAGACACGGATGCCCTGACACCCGCTTCTCCGACGGTCCTGGCCCTCGGGGTGGACCCCCCCACGCCATCCCCGAGTCGGGGGCCGATGACCCGCGTCAACGGGGAGGGCTTGCTAACAGCGCCATGCAAGAGAGGGGAAGCAGAGAGACCCCGTGGGCCACGCCCGACACACCGGTGGGAGGTTCCGGGGGCCTTGTCCCCACGCACGAGGCCACAAAGAGACACACTGGTGAGAGGACACAGAGGTCACACCCAGACGCGTGGGTGAGCGGTCAGGAAGGCGACGCCAAGGCCAAGCTAAGTGACAGACGCAACAGGCAAATTACACACTTAACGATCACAGCGGCTCTGCTCTCGGGGAGCACCGCCAGCTCCAAGTCCCCCTGCCCCAGGTCCCCGGATAACGGGCAGCCCCAGCCTCTGAAACTGGACGTGGCCCACATGGCCTCCGAGCGGGTGGCTGCCCCCGGTGGGGCTGGTTCCAGCCCAGGCCCCTAGGGGCAAATCCAGCCACTCCCCAGGGCAGCCGGGCGGCCCCGAGCTCCTCCCACTGTCTCCACGCTCAGACGCCTGCCGCATCCCTGCTCATCCCTGTTCCCCGCGGTTCCCCAGAGACACTGCGACTCCGACGGCCGGGCTCGGGGACTCGCTGCTACCCTGCAGCTGGTGGGGACCAGAGCCTCAGTCCAGGGGACCAGGTCCGGTCCAGGGGAGACGCGCCGGGAGCTGTTGCTCGGCGGCGAGCCTCTGGCTGCTGGACTCACAGACGTGTCCTAGCAGCAAGACGCTCACCCCACAAGGTCTCCCTGCCCCTATGAGGTTAACAAGACGCTGCCAGCCCACTGGGGACGCCCATGTCAGCGCCTGTTTACCCAGATTCCACTCAGCCCAGGACCGGGGGAGAGCCTCCAGGGGCCACACGCGGCAGGACGAGCAGCGGGGAGGGAAGGGTCCAAAGCCCCCCTAATCCCCCGGGAAGCCTCCCTGGGTCCCTCAGGTGGGCAGGGGCGTGACCCACACCTCGTCCTAGGCCCAGGGCGTCCCCCACTGACCACTTGGACACGGAGCTCCTGGCGCTTGTCACGGCCCTTCTCTGCACAGGTGAGGAGCTTCCCCAGCGCCTCCGTGGGTCCCGGGAAGGAGCAGGGAGGGGAGGGAGAGGCCAGAGCCCCAGGGAGGCGTCCTCCCGTCCCGGGCACGTCTAGGCTGCTCCGAGGACACGGCCGAGGGTGCGCCCCGCTCTACGGGGACCTGGCCGCCCATGCACGACGCACCTGTGGGAGGCGGGCGGGTCGGACTCGACCCCCCGGCAGCTTCGACGCTCGCCAAGTCAGGGAGGAAGAGAAACCAAGCCGCGCTCTGGGAAGGCTCGCTGCTCCGACTCCCTCTGGGGTAAACGAGGCCGTGCAGGAGGCGGCAGGGCTGAGGCCGGCGCTCTCGGGGACGGCTGACACGATGCCCTTCCAATCCACACCGGGACGCGCGGGGAGCACGGGTTACCATGAAAACCAAACACGGGTAAACAGCCTGAGGTATGAGCTCAGGAAAACCCACAGCCAAATCTCAAGTGCCCTGAAGCATCTTCGGAAACTCTCGGTGCCAGACGTTGTTTGTGTGGCTTGTCATTACCACGCGGCACGGACACGGACCGGTCCGGACCACGGCACGCCGTGGGGGTGTCACAGCAGCAGGTGCCCGGGGAGAATGCTGCCACTGCTCCCAGGCAGGGGTGTATCTGACCCCCCAGGAGCCCCCACCCTGCTCTTCCCAATGTTTCCACGAGAGCCATGGCACAGCCAGTGCTCAGCCGGAAAGCAGCCCCAGAGCACAGAACCGGGAGACGTGCCCGCAGCAGGGAGGGCCTGGGCGGGGGGCTCCGTCTGACCCCGACTGGCTGGTTGGTCTGACGTGCAGACAGCACGCGGCACCCGGGAGCGGGTTGCACTCGGTGACAGTGGCAGTGAGAACACAGTTGCGGTGAGGACCCCTGCTGTTCCTCAAGGCAGCACACCTGGTGGGGGGTGTCTCCCAGGGTGGGGACAGGAGGAAAAGCTGGGTCGCACCCCCCACAGAGGGTGGCCAGGGGCTGGACACCTAGGTGCAGAGCGAGCTGTGGGCCCTCCCTCCCTGGCTTGCTCTGGGCCACCAGCTGCAGGTCCAGGAGGGGCTGTCGCCCAGGGGAATGCGGGAGGCTGCCATGCCATGTGCCCAGTGGTGGACCCCTAGTCTCCCGCATGAGCTCCTGCGTGTCCTTCCCCCTTCCGCACACATATTCTCAGACAGGTGTGCTTTGCTGTGGTCCCGTGTCCCTCTCAGCAGCGCAGAGCCGCCAGGGGAATGCTGAGGAGGTCCTGGGGGGTCACCAGCCGCCGGGTCTGAGCCCAAGCCATCCCCTCTCCTGCAGAGGGCCTTCCTCTCTCCTCCAGGAAGCGGCCCACTGGCTGGACGGCTGCCGCGGGCGCCTGCTGCCCGCCCGTCCCCGACGGGAGCCTGAGTTCCAGAGCCACAGTCGAGAGGCTCTAGCAGCAGGAGTTGGCGGCCCCACGCGGGCGACCGCCGTCTGACCCGCCGCTGCACGCACAGGGTCCCCGGCCATCCTGGCCGCCTCGTGCGCATCGCCGGTGCAGCCCAAAGTCCCACAGCCCCACAGCAAGGAAAGAGCAGCGCCAGGACTCTAACCCGGGCCGTCTACCTACAAAACCTCCGCTCCCCTGGGCAGGAGCTGGCTCCCGAGCGAGCAGACGCCCAGCCAGGCAGAAACGCCCGCTCTCCCATCCCACCGGAAGGCAGGCTCCCCCGATGGCCGGCCGGGGCCTCCAGCTTACGAAGGGATCAGCGGAGGCGCGCCCGCAGGGACACTGCTCCAAGGCCCGTTCTCCGGCCAGCTTCCCAAATCGGGTCCGCCCGGACTGGGAAAAACACGGAAGACCACCCTTCGGTCTGGGCCACGGGGATGTCGCGGCCACCCACGGGCGCCCAGTTCTCCTGCTCAAGGAAGACGTTTAAAGTAAAATCACCCCAGCTTTTGAGCCCTAGTGAGAGTTAGTTTGTAAATTAGCTGGGAGTCCGACATTCTTGCTCTAAAAACGGGAAACCGTGCCGAAGCAGGGCAGGGAACGAAAGGTCAGCCATCGTCCTCGCGATGCCCAGGGCTGCCCGCTGTTCCAGCTGCAGCTGCCAGATACTGGCGCACACGGACACCGAGCGGTGAAGGTCTGCGCCCACCAAGTTCGCCAAGTTCGCGTGCGGGAACCTGACCCCCGAGTCGGCATCAGGAGGCGGGGCCTCTGGAGGTGGTTAGAGGTCATGAGAGGGAGCCCCCACGCTGGGACCAGTGCCCTTAGGGAAGAGGCCCCAAGAGCGCCCTCGCCCTTCCCCCACGTGAGGACCCAGCGAGAAGCCACCAGCTGTGAAGCAGGAGGGGGCCTCCCTGACCCCAAATCGGCCCCAAATCTGCCGGCACCTTGATCCTGGACTCCCGGCCCCGCGAAGCGTAAGAACTCCACGTGCGTTGTCACGTGCGTTGTCACCGGGCCTGTGGGATTCCGCCAGGGGCGCCTCCGGCGGTAGGTGTCACTGTCTGCTTTACACCCAGAGTCGGCCAGCGTGGTGGGTCACGGCACGGATCACGGTGTACCGCGGGCAGAGGGCAGGGACTCACCGCTGCCCAGGTCCTCAGCTGCTGGTGCCCCACCCCCAGGGCCCCTGCTGGGCACCCCGAGTCCCACAGCCACGGCAAGTGCGACTGTGTCCCCTCCGGGCTTCAGCAGCCCCGCTTGGGACGCTGAGATGCAGCAGGGAACTGGGGAAAGAAATCTAACATCCTTTATTTTTGAAAACAAGCAGCGTTAATCTTACCATCTGTACAAGAGATTATCACAGCCCGGCCTGGTCTGCCAAGCCCAGCAGCGCCCACCACCTGGTCCCTCTACGGGCCCCACGTCTGGATGGACACAGAATGTGCCCACAGATGCCGTCTGACTCGAACACACCGGCTGTGGACACGCGGACCGGGGCACAGCGCAAGGACCCCAGCGGTCTCGCCCGACCCCACTGCCATGCTCCATCACCGCCACCTCCTCTGGCACGGAGCTCAGAGTCTTTGTGGGGAGTGCCCTGACGGGGTCGGCTCTCCTGGCCCACCTTGCCAGGACACAAGACGATCAGGAACCTTCTCTCAGGCACCAGGCACGTTCCTGCTGACCTGTGCTTAGAAGACGTCCTCACGGACCCGTGCACCAGACACAGCCCCCGTACAGCTACGTGATCCCCATCGCTGGGGCTGACATGCAAGCCTCGCAGCTCCCTCCTGACTGGGGGCCCTCAGCCCATGCCGGTGTTTGTGGGTCTGACGCCCCCGCCTGTGAAGATGTCCGGGAGACGGCAACTGGCCCTCTTGTCCCCTCCCAGGGCTGCCGGTCGCCACCATCCCCAGAGCCCTCAGTGGTCCTGCGCCCACCCCCCCTTCCTGGGATGGGCCTGCGGGCGCCCGTGCTCTGGCCGCCCTGCCGAGGGTCTGGGGGGCTGCAGCTGCCCACGCTGGCAGGCACGCCTGACGCTGGGGTTCCGGGTCGAGAAGCCACATTCTGCAGCAGGTTGGTGACAAATCTTACTCTGTACCCCATCTCTTGACACTGGACTCGTCTCTTCACCCCAGATCCCCCCAGAGAGGGTAACGAGGGGCCACCTTGAGCCCCTCACCCCCAGCCAGGGTCATGTCACAGTGCCAGCTGTGCCTGGCTCGGGCACCCCAAACAGCCTCCCCGACGGGGTAGTTCCTAACAGCTCTGGAGACCAGCATCATCTGGAGAGAAGTGTGGCTCTGGCTGCCGTGTGCCCGGCAGGGTGTCAGACCTCTCTCGGGACCCTCACCCCGACGGGGCATCCCTGCTGCTCTGTGGAGTCCCCAGGCAGCTGCTCCGCTGGCCGTCGGAGGGTTGGGTCTCTACCAGGCACGGGACGCCGCTCAGGGCTCCGGCTGTGTTGCCATGTTGGGGATGCGGGCTCAGACGGAGGGCCCGCCGATGCCCGGTGGTTCTCGATGGCCAGAGGCCGTGTCCTTCTTACCCACTCAGCAGCAGGACACCCGCACCAGCCCCCGGTTCCCGGCAGGGGCTGGCCGTCGGGCCCGGTCGACCCCTCCCCACCCATGGGACCCCCGGCCTCAGCCCTCCTGGGGGCTGCGGTCCGTTCCAGGGCCGTGGGGCTCTCTGCCGCAGTCTGGCCTCACTCTGTTGCTTTGGTTTCCCCGGGAGGCGTCCGACGGCCGCCAGCTGAGTGTCGGGGTGCCCGCGTCCTCACTAACAGGCCCCCTCCCGGGGCCCCGGGCGCCGCCCTCCGGCAGCGCATTCGGGGGGAGCCGGGTGTTAGCGCTCAGACTCACCTGGGGCTGCTGCTGGTGTCGCTGTACGGGCGAGCGTGGGGGTGTCCCTGCAAAACAGGGAGCTCAGAGGGGCTGTTCCTGACGGCCTCAGGCTGAATCCTCTGGACACGCTGGCAAGGACAAGGAGCTGGCGGTCGGATCACGGACGGGAAGGGACCGCGTCAGGAGGGACAGAACAGAAGGGGGTTGAGGATCTGCTCCTAGTCCCGGGACGCCGGCAGTGCTCACTCTGCAGACGGGCCAGAGCTGGGGGCCACGGGCGCTGCCGGCGGAGCATGGGGCGGGTGACACGGACAACAGCTCCTCCATCGAGGGGGCCCCAGGGCAGACACGCACTGACCGCCACAGGCCGGCCTTAGCACCCCCGGGTCCCTGCTCTGCGGCCCCCGCCCACGCGAGGAGCGGGTGGCAACGGTCCTTGAACGTCTGATTGCGAAATGGACAAATCAATGGGAGGGAGCAGGCAACTTAACTCAGGAGCCAATGTTTCCATCTCCTGCCTCCTGTGCCCGGGCCCGGCTGTCCATCCGCCCGCCCCCACCCCGCGGGCCACCGCTGGCCAAGCTCTGGGCCGGCTCCCAATGCACCCACCTGTTCCCAGTCCATTTCCGCCCGCAGAGACTCACCCCAGGAAGACCACAGATAAGGCCTCCCTCCTGAACGTCCGGGTACTTCTCTTGCAGCAAAGCCCTCCACCTAAGAACTCACCGGTCCCCGTTTGTCGCCATGCACACATGGTCCCTGTGCCGGTGCCCGTCCCTGATAGACGGCAGCGGAGCCTAGCCTCAGGCATCCCCAATAGAGTCGTGCCCCTGGCCGTCCCCCCAGAGCCGGGTGTGCCCCCCAGAGCCGCGTTTGCCCCCCCAGAGCCGCGTGTGCCCTCCAGAGCCGCATGTGCCCCCCTAGAGCCACGTGTGCCCCCAGAGCCACGTGTGACCCTCCAGAGCCGCGTGTGCCCCCCGAGCCATGTGTGACCCTCCAGAGCTGCGTGTGCCCCCCCAGAGCCACGTGTGCTCCCCAGAGCCGCATGTCCCCCCAGAGCCGTGTTTGGCCCCCTAGAGCCGCATGTGCCCCCTAGAGCCGCAGGCTCCTGTCCTGCACATGGGAACCTGTTGGTTAAAGAAACAGCTTGCCCAGCCGAGGAGAGCAGGACTCAGAGCTGACCAGCCCTCTCTCCATCGGGAACACGTAAGAATTCTCCAGATCGCACAGCCGGTGGAGGAGGGCGTGAAGATGTAATGGGAGTCGCAAGCTAGCCCTCGGCGGTGGCCGGCGGAGGGCGGGGACTTCACACATTCTCGTAGCTGCATTAACTTAATGATGTATTTAACCCAATGTGACCAAAACAGCATCCTTCCACCGTACGGCCTTACTGAGGTGAGCGGGACGCCTGGGGGGCTCCGTCGGGGAAGCGTCTGCTCCAGGTAGGGTGATGGTCCCGCGGTCCTGGGATCGAGTCCCACATCGGGGTCCCTGCTCAGCAGAGAGCCTAGTTCTCCCTCTTCCCCTGCCGCTCCCCTGCTTGTGCTGTCTCTCTCTCTCTCTCAAATAAATAATAAAATCTTAAAGAATAAAACAGGTGCGGAGGACCTGCTCATGCTGCTTTTCCCGCAGGTCCGCGGATGCGGGACGCTAACTGCCCTGCCTCCTGAACTCAGCCGCTCCCTTCCGAGGCCTCCACAGCTGTGTGCAGCTGTGGCCTCGGACATTGGACTCCCTGGACCACTGGGCTCTGCCGAAGGTTACTCAAGCGACTCAGGCAGGCAGCAGCCTCGGGCACCCCAGCGGGGAGACCGTACAGACCCAGAAAGCAGACTCCGGTGAAGAGGTCCGAGCCCCGGACACGGCCCTAGGACGGGCCCAAACACCATCTTATTTACCCAGAGGCTTCGCCTTCACTTTGGGGCGCAGGGTAAGGATAGATGAGCCACAAGGACTCTGCTGCAGGCAGAGCAAAGGTGGGGGCTCCCTGGTAAGTGGCCCAGCCCTGCCCTGCTCTCCCGGGAACGAGGCGGTGCAGGCTGGCAGATGGTGGGGCCCTGCACACCCAGCTCGTCCAGCAGCTCCACAGGTGCCTCCCCTCACCCGGGAAGGCGGAAGGTTCTGCTGGAGAGACAGCGGCACGCCCTGCCCTTACCTGGGGGTTCCCTGGGCCAGGCGAGCCGGGCAGTCCCTTGAAAGCAACCGAGGGCACAGGACCTACTGGCTTTTATCCTGCTCTCAGCTCCTCCCCGTCGGACCAGCGAGGAGGCGGGCTCTCCGGGGGTGTCCTTTTCACCCTTGACCTAAACCCTCTGCAACCAGGAGGCAGAAACAACCAGCAGTGTGGCCCGGGGCCACCGCCGCCCACATCCAGCAGCGCTGGTCCCGATCGGGGCTGGTGAGCCATGGGAAACTGCCCTGGAGGAGACGGAGGTGGTGGCCCTTCTCTTTATTTCCACAGAGGGCGAAAGCCAGGACTGGGCATGCCCCCTGCCCTGAGAAACAGAAATGCAAGTCACCACTGGTAAAGCCACCCCAGGGTGTGGGCAGAGGGTGGTGGGAGACCCAAGAAGACGGGACAGGACGTGTCTTCTCATGCACTTGGGTCAGAGGTTCTGGAATACAAGCCTGTCTGCAGCATGGTGGGAAGCAGGGGGCTGCCCACCCAGAGGCCACTGTTCCTCACTTCTATACCAGCAGGACAGACGTCCTGTTAGGCAGGCCACTGCCACCCAAGCAGGGAAGGTCCTAGTCCCCTGTGACTGGAGCAGCAGTGTCCGGCCTGGGACACGAAAGCCACTAGGAAATGGCCCAGACATGCCCTTCTCCTTCCTGCCTGGAATGCAGATGAAAGGGCCAGGGCAGCCTTCCTAAGACCAGCAAGCCGTAGTCGGGGCCAGAAGCTGCGGGCAGAGGAGGAGGTCAGAGGGAGCTGGTCCCTGTGGTCTGTGGAGCTGCTGCCTGGCCTAACCCCAGGCTTGCTGGTAACAGGAGAGAACCTGCTCCTCACAGACATGGAACCCTGCGGCAGGTGTGTCCTGCGTCAGTGAAAACTGTCCTGAGCTGTGTAGCCCCCACCCCGGTCCACAAACACAGATGCACCCAGTCCCAGGTCTCATCCTTGGCAGCAGGAGGATGAGGTTCACCCTGGAACAGGTCCCAGCGGGGAGCTTCTGTCCACAGACAGCCCAGGCCGCTGCGCCCCATCCCTCCTCGAAGCTCCCGTGCTCTCCTGGACCCTTGTCTCCTTGGCCAGTGGAAGGCCACCGGGCTGCCTGCCGGCTTTCTCAGGAACGCACCCCTGCATGCTGGGAGGCTGAACGGGGGGTCCCTCTCCGAGCAGGGCCCGGCTCAGAGGACCCTGAGTACCGAGCCACGGGCCACGCTGACAAGGGACAGGCTCCTCTATGCACTGCCCCCGAGGGCTGCACTCACCCTCCTGCACCCCTGCTGGTCACACCAGAGCCCCCGCAGCCCCTTCCCCCGCACAGAGGGCTCTGCCCCCGGGACAGAGCACTTAGGGACGCCTTATAAGCCCTCTGGGGCGCGGATGTGTGTCACGCAGTCACACAGAAACCACGACGCCGCACACCCCTGCACCTACCACAAGCTGAAACACTTGCCAAGTTGTTTCTGATCTTTGTGTCTGAAGAAAGCTTGTGTGTCCGCGGGTGTGCATGCGTGCGGTGGGTGTGTGCACGCGTGTACACACACGTGTGTGCGTGTCTCTGTGTGCACACACGTGGGTTCGCTGTGTGTAGTGTGCACAAGTGGTGTGCACAGGAGTGTTCATGTGTGCTTGTGGGCGTGTGCAGGTGCGGCACGGGTGCCGTGGGCACAGCCAGGAGGGACAGGACGTGGGCGTGGCGGCTCCCCTTCCTCCTGGGCCTTCCCCGGAGCTCCCGCCGGCACCTCTGAAGCCAGGGTCACCCCCATGTCCGTCTGTCCACAGGGAAGGGGGCTCCGGCACAGCCTCCTGCCTTTGGCCTCAGGTCACAGTGTCCAACCGGCCCCAGCCTGCAGGGACACGTGCCACCTACCCGTGCCTGTCACCCCATCACCCTTGTCCTGGACTGCAGCTGTCCACACCATGTCGTGGGGAGGTGAAGCCTAAACACCCCGCTGGCCACAGCGGCGCCCTGTGGGCGAGTGGATCTGGGCCGGCAGCACGGCCGCTCACTGCCGTGGAAACGCAGCCGTGTGCCCACCGGGCTCCCAGGTACCCGCCTGCCGGGCTCCGCGACCTTGGCCTCCCACTCCTCCTCCTCCTCCCTATCTTCCCAGCACCAGGTGCGCACACGACCCAGCCTCGGCCGGCCGTCCTCCGGGCGCCAGGACCTGTCGACTACGCCGCGCTGGGCGGTCGGGCGCTGGCACACCCACCGTGGCCCCCGCGGGCTGGTCCCTCCGCCCTCCCTGCAGCCGGGGGCACCCCCAGGAGCCCAAGATGACAGTCCTGATTCCTTCCCCATGCGCACGCGTGCACCACACACAGCACACACGTGCCTCCGCACAGGCCCGGTCGCACGCGCGCACCTGCACTCAGACCATGGCCATCCCTGCAGCCCACCAGGCTCTCTCTGCACCAGGAAGATCCAGGAAATTCTGTTCACACCCATGGCCTCCCCAGCCACCTGCTGTAACACAGCCCTCATGTATGTCAGGGTCATGGCCCCCATGGCCGGTGTCCTCCACAGACCCTGAGGTCTGTGGTTGTCACCTCTGCCCAGAGGGGCGCCTGGCGTGTGGCCCAAGCAGCAGAGTATTAAATGAGACCCACGCTACCTGATGGCAGGACGGGGTGGCCTGTCCTCTCCCCGGCCATCTGGAGGCCTGACCTCCTGGGGTCGCTTCCCAGGGGGACCTTGGCAAGTCCACGGCCACGGTGGCCCAGGTCCCCAACCCTCACCCACAGACCACACCGGACACCATGGCTCCAAACCCCGAGATCAACAGAAACTGTCCAGCAAAGCCTGTCTTCATTTCAAAGCTCTCAGGGTCTTCAAAGCCTTAAGAGGCACAGTTCTTCATAAGCAGTTTGAGCCCCGCAGAAGCCAGCACACGCCGCTGGCTGTGTGTCCCTACCACGGGCGGCACGGAGTCACCCGGCAGAGAGAACTCCCCAGCGCCTCCTGGGCGTCTTACCGGGACCAACAGTCAAAGCCTCTCGCACCTGAGGGTCCCCCTCCTGCCGCTGACGTCACCGCATTTAGGGGTTTAATTTACAAAACGGGAAATCGTCATCAACAGAGTTTAGCCCAAATAAAGAAGCCTACGTTCTCCTATAAGCCTTTACAAAACAGCATCGCAACCCAGGGAGATCTGGGTGTCCTGCGCCCGCACGTTCTGCGGGTTGGCCATGAGCTCCCTGTCCCCGCGCCGTGTCCTCCAGCACGCTCGTCCCATGTGCGGTGACACAGTGATGAACACGGCCCGGGAACACTTAGCTCCGAGAAGCAGGGCGGGGGGTAATTATCCATCATCAAAGGGCCCGCTGTCATCCCCTGGTGTCTCGTGACCACTGAAAACAGCGGGGGGAGAGCAGGAAAAAGGCTTCTGAACTGGCTCATTGCCGAGACAAAGCCCAATGCATCCTCAAGTTCTTGGCGTCCCTGTGCTGGGGCCGGCCCTCCGCTCAGCCCGGGTCCCACGCTCATGCGGGGGGAGCTCGTGCATGCGAGTGCCGAGCCGTCCACAGCGCAGCTGCCCGCCGAGGGAAGGCTCCCCATGCTCGGGGGTGCTGGTGGGGGGCGTGGGGAGAAGGCGATCGGCGTGGACTCAGCACCCCCGCCGGGCCGTCTGCGGTCACAGCCACGTAACGGGATGCACACATGTGGCCGTGCGTCCTGGGAGAGGCGGGCTCGCCAGGGATGAGCGCCCAGGAAATGAGGGTCGGAAAACACCGTGGACCAAAGTCCTGGTTCTCAGGTCTGTACACAATTTAGGAAGAAAGTAGGGACACCGATGAGCCTGAGCCAGGCAAACCACATGTCCTGATGCAGCAAGGACGTCATCGCCACAGTGGGGAGACAGAGTCAACCAACATCAGCTCAGCAGAAGGCAGGACAGCGAGGGGCAAGGACGAGGGTGGCGGTGACGGTGGTGCGGGATGCCCGTGTGTCTGCACAATCATGACAAGGACGGGAGCCCAGCATTGGCAAGATGTGGAGACAGACGCACCCAAACACTGAGTCACAGAAAGACAGAAACTCAAGGCCGCAGAAATGATGCCCAGACCAGCACCCACACGAGAAGGCTGCAGTAACGAAGCAAGACGGTAAAACGGGCTTGAGGCGGGAGCTCCTGGAGAGATGGGCAGGGGCTGTGCCCGAGCCACCAGGAAGGATGACCGCACACAAAGACATGCGGGTAGTTGGGCACGAGGCAGCCAGGAGGTCAAAGCGCACCTTCCCAGTGCTCAGGTCAGCACCAGCAAACCAAACAGCAGAAAACCAAACACCAGAAAACCAAACAGAAAACCCAAAAAGGTGAAAAACAGGGACCACAGGCAAAAAGATGTGTGTTTTGTGCACGTGCCCACATTTGATCTGTAAGTCTCGAAATACAACCCAAATAACAACAGTACTGACCCAAACATGTGGGGACAGGAGGAGACCACCTGCTGGAGGGGACGATCTTCACGGTGGCTTATGAAATGAAACCAACCTCCGCTGCATGGAAGAGAGACGCCTCAGCCCAAGCAATTCAGCAGGGCTGAGAATAACAAATCTGAATGCAAAACATTAAAATCAGATTCAGAATCGTAGTGTTGGGGGCGCCTGGGTGGCTCAGTGGGTTAAAGCCTCTGCCTTCGGCTCAGGTCATGATCTCAGGGTCCTGGGCTCTCTGCTCAGCGGGGAGCCTGCTTCCTCCTCTCTCTCTGCCTGCCTCTCTGCCTACTTGTGATCTCTGTCTGTCAAATAAATAAATAAAATCTTTAAAAAAAAATCAGAGTATTGGACCGCAGACGGTCAGACCCAGTGAGATGAAATAAGACTAAGCAGGAATATTTATGATGCTCGGAACTCAGCTTCCTCAAGAAGCTCGAACGGTCTCGTCTCTGCACCGAGCAGCCCACAGCACTTTCCATAAAGCAGAAGTCACAGGGGAGCGGAAGAACGAGTCCCAGCACACTGATGCCGGGACACGCGGACCGGTCGCTTCCAATCCGAGGAAGGACAGCGGTCGAGGGACCCTTGAGGCTCAGGAGACAGGTGTGAGGCTGCGATGCTGATCCTGTCCCTGGTGACGAGCGCCGCGCCTCCATTCACCTGCCCGCGGGGACATGAACATGTTGAGCAACAAAGAACTGATTGACAAATTCCAAATCGTATTTGAAGTGCAGAGCAGACTTGCTGGAAACTACTAACAAGATCGGAAAACACAGTCTTTCCCCAGACAGGGACTGCCCTCCTCTCAGACGGTCCTCTCCAGGGGACCTAGAAACCAAAACTACACGATTTCTAAAAAGCACAATGAAACTGCCACCGTACTTCCAAGAAAAGTGATCACTTTAGGTATTTAAGTCTTTAGGAACAAAGGCATGAAAACAAGAGAACCAAGCTTCCAACTCGAAAAGCTAAAAGAATTAGGAAGTCAGGAAGGAATTAATAAGAGTAAAAGCAAACACTGAATTTAAAAAATTGTAATGAATAAGTAAACTTGAAAGAAAATCAATAAAACAGTTAAGTTCCCATAACAATAAAAACTGAGAAAAAGCAGAATAAAAAGCACATAAAATAAGAAAACAGGGAACAACCATCAAAAGAAAACCTTTTTTTTTAAATCATGGAAATAGTTGCACGTATCCGTGCCAAGAAATCTGAAAGTCTAGATGAAATGGATATTTTCTAGAAGGAAAAATTTACAAAGAAAATGACCACGAAAAAGATAGAAACTTTAAGCAGACCTATTTTTTTCTAAAGATTTATTTATTTATTTGAGAGAGAGGATGCAAGCAGGAGGGGTAGAGCGACGGAGAATCCCAAGCAGATTCCCCACTAAGCACAGAGCCCAAAATGCACTTGATCTCATGACCCTAAGACCGTGACCTGAGCTGAAACCAGGAGTCAGCCACTTAACCCACGGAGCCACCCAAGCACCCCAGAGCAGGTCTATTTTTTTTTTTTAAGATCTTATTTATTTATTTGACAGACAGAGATCACAAGTAAGCAGAGACACAGGCGGAGAGAGAGAGGAGGAAGCAGGCTCCCCATTGAGCAGAGAGCCCGATGCGGGGCTTGATCCCAGGACCCTGGGATCATGACCCAAGCCGAAGGCAGAGGCCTTAACCCACTGAGCCACCCAGGCTCCCGGGTCTATTTTTATAGAATGAAGAGATCTGTTGGTAATTTCTCACGAAAGATGCCAAACTCAGATGATTTTGGAAGGGAATTCTATCAACCGTCTCAGAGCAGATTATCTTCATAGTACTTAACCTTTTCCAGAACATAGAGGAAGACAGAAAAAGTCCAACTGCCTTTCATGAAGACGGCATGGCACTGACTGCACATGGGAGGAGGAACACAGCAGAAGGAAGCCTGTCCACCTCGATGGCTCCTGTGTGTTGAGAGGACCCTGAGGTCCCCGAGCCTCCAGCAGAGGACACGGAAGTCACCTGTCTTTCCAGGATGTCTCGAAGAGGCACAATTATCTTTATATTTCAACCCAACAACACAGACTGAATTCGGAAGCAGGGACTCCGGCTGCCTCCTATGCTGCCAGACATAAAAGAGACTCATAAAAATACAAAACCGTACCACTCTCCTCACTCCCTGGGTTCAGTTGTGGAAGATGTAGTTTTTCTTCATAAAAAAGATTATTTATGTTAATATGTAATCGGCTTACTGTTTCTATTTAAATGGATTATTAAATAAATACTTTTAAGTGTTCTCGGGGTTAGTTTCTGAAGTAACTTACATGGACAGTAGGATTTCTTGACCGTGACACCACTGAGATTCTGGACCAGAAGCCAGCCCGTGCACGGCAGGCTCTCCGCCGGCGTCCCTGCCTGCCCACTGCTTGCCAGGAATGACGCCCTGCACCAGCAGCTGTACCAACCAAAAACATCTTCTGACATGCCCAAGTGTCCCCTTGGTGGTGACAGGGGCAATCACCCCCAGCTGAGACCCACAATAGATATAGGACTCACACAGATGCACAAAAATCTCTCTGTGGCCCTCAGTAAGTGGAAGGTGTAAAGAGAACAGAAGTTCGAGAACCACTGCTCTCTGCTTACGAATATGAGTACAAAAATGGGTTAAAAAAATGACTAGCAAACCAAATCTAATAGCGTATTAAAAAGACAATGCGTCATGACCAAGTGAGGCTTGGTCCGTGGATGCAAGGATGGTTTGATATCGGGAAATCCATCCATAAAATTCTTTCTATCTCTTCAACAGGGATGGTAACAAAATTCAACCTCACTTCCAGACAGAAACACTCAATAAAGTAAGAGTCAATTTGTAATATCCTACGTACGCATCACGTGCTTCCCTGCAAGCTGATACTCTCTCCACTCCAAAGCCAGCACCTGGCGCGGTGGAGAGACGTAGCAGCATCCCAGCCGACGCCAGGAACGCGACGAGTGGCCGTGACCTTCCAGGCCAGGTGCATGGATGTGGACACTACGGATGCAGCAAACCAGTTCTCGCCACAACAGCACAAAAGCACAGAAACCATTGTGAACAAATCTGGTTTAGAGCAGGACTCAGGAAGGGCTTGCTCTAGAAAACCAGGGGCTCTAACTATTGACAATAAGAAGGAAAGGAAGAAACAACATGAGTGTTCCAAGAGTTGGGACATGCTTCTGGGCCATCACCCTTGCTTCCACAAGGGTGGAAGCTGGAGAGGGAAGCCTGGCCACCCGGCCTCGGTGCCCAAGTGTCTGTGGGCACACCTCCTGAGTTCGGTTCATGTGGAGGTGAGCAGGAGAGGCGCTCAGGCAATGCTAGGAGCCAGGCCTGAGAAGGTGGCTTGCATAACCCCAGGACACAGGTGACTCTTCTCCCGGGCACCCTGCCCTCTATTCTTCTGTCTCAACTAGAAGCCTGTAGGGTAAAGCTAAACAGCCAGCCAGACCTGCTGGTGTTCCCAGGCTGCAGTTCTATTCAGCAAGGGGCAGCCCGGTGGAGAGTGCCCCCCAACACGATGGCCGGGCAGTCAGCAGAGTCACACGGAAGCCACAGCCCCATTCTGTCTGTGTGCACTGCCCTTCCCACGCGGGAAGGAATGCAGCTCCGCTAATGAACACTGTGAGCCATCTATACGTGCACGTGAGTGTGCACACCTTTCCGTACGTGTGTTCCACCAGCAGGAACACAGCATGGAATGTTCCAGAAAACAGACACCCGCTCCGTGGAAAGGGAGTCCGGCCCAGGTCACTGTCCATCTACAGCCTCCCATCATCTTTACACACAGCACCAGCCACAATGGAAGCGGCGTGCCTGGGCCAAAGCTGCGGGTGGCGGGGTCCACGGTCAAGCGGCCAGGCAGGGCGTGGACACTGCAGAGCCCCGAGGCCCATCGTCCCCCTCCACGGACCCCCGGCCAGCCCCTCGACACAGGAACGAGCACCACGAGGCTTCTGGAGCTGTGCACACACTTCCAGTCTGGAAAGCTCTGACCCTAATACACGGATCATGGGGTGACTGTGCTCGGAAACGGTAACGCAGACATTCCGTGCAGCGTGTGGGAGCGTGTGCAGGTCCGCGTATACACGCGCGCTCCCGAACCTGCATCAACAAGGAAGTCTTCGAAATGAAGCCGAGCTGCGCGGCGTAAAACATTCCGGACCAAGTTACAATCATCAGCTCAGACGTAGGTTACGACATAAAATCGTGTTTTTGAAAACCCTGTGCGTGTAGGTATGTCTTTATGCGTATTTTTACAAGTTCCGGAAGGACCGACCACTGGCAGGGAAGAGTGGGACTTACAGTGGAACCAAGAACGAAATCATGATTATGTCTTACGTCCGATTCTGTGTTCAATTTTCACAAGCGTGCGTTATTTTATAACTAAAATTTAAACGTTAAGGAAAAAGAATTACCTCGCTTGCTTGTTCAATTCTAATCTTTTGTCCCTGCGGTGGTAACAACGGTGGACCCAATGACCCTGAGCACTGATAAGGTCTGTGATTTCAGGAGAAAAGTTTCCCTTGCAGGAGAGCTGTCTTCTCGAGACACAACCTGGCCGGTCAAAGTCTGGGCCCCTTGCTCGGCCCCTCATACCACCTGCAGGGTCCAGAGAGCTCATCACGCAGCAGCGCAACCGCACCCAGAGCCCCAAGTGCCCGGAGCCACAGCGGCCCTGTCCTTGCATGCCCCTGGCTTTCGTGGACAGCCGTCTGCGGGCTCAGCTGGGAAGGCGCCTCCCCGCGTTACCGCCTTGGGTGAGGTGCACAGGACACGCGGGCCACAGCAGGTTGGAGGGACCGGTGAGGCCCTTCGCCCTCTCTGGGGGACCCGTCCTGCTCCACGGTGGGCCGGCGCCCTGCGGTGGCCTGTCGTCTGCAGCCCCGGCTCTGGACAGGCGGCACCTCGGTGGCCTTTACTCCTCAGTTCTCTGATGACTGAGCAAGTGCCACGCCTGCTTTCCTGTGTTTACTGGGTATTGGGACATCGTTTGAGAGGGGCCGGTCAAGTCACAAGTGAATGCGATGCTTTACTTCGACCGGGAGGGTTATCAGCGTGGGCAGGGGTGGGGGCGGGGGGTCACCCTAACACGCCGCCTGTACTGTCTGCTTTTGCTCTACCCTTCCTGTCTGTGGGACTCAAGAAACCAACAGAAGAACCGAGGGAAGGGAGAGAAAAGAAGAAGAAAGCTGAGAGGGAGACAGACCGTGAGAGACTCTTAATCACAGGAGACGAACAGGGTCGCTGGGGGGCGGGGGGAGGGGCAGTCAGGAGGGCACGTGATGGGACGAGCATCCGGTGTTGTACGCAGCTGGCGACTCCCTGCCCTCCACCCCTGAGACTTAAAAAAAGATTAAAAAAGGGGCACCTGGGGGGCTCAGTGGGTTAAGCTTCTGCCTTCAGCTCAGGTCATGATCTCAGGGTCCTGGGATCGAGCCCCGCATCGGGCTCTCTGCTCGGCGGGGAGCCTGCTTCCTCCTCTCTCTCTGCCTGCTTGTGATCTCTGTCTGTCAAATAAATAAATGAAAAGAAAGTGGTGCCGCCGTATGCACACACACAGCCAAACGACTCCGAGGTGGTGAATGTTCATGGCATCTTCCGGGACGCTCGGCTGTAAATCAGATCCGGGAAGGCCCCGCAGCTATGCCCAGTCCTGGAAAGCACAATGCTGCCAGACTGCCATTCCTCCCCGCTTCCTTCTGCCGGGCCTCAAGGGCTACTTTGCCGTCCCCGTCCCCAGAAATGAGGGAGATCAAACTGGTTTCCAGCTCCGACCACCCCACATTCCATGTTGCCGGGAGAGGTCTGGCTGACGGCCGGTGACCCTTGGCCGCTGTCCCCCAGCAACAAACCGCCGTCAGGGACACACGCCTGCCGTGCACGAGGCACGGTGCTTCCTGGACCAAAAGGCTCTGGGCTGCACGCGGGGGTCCCGCATCACTGGCCGGAGCCCCGAGGAGGGAGAGAAGCTCCCAGGCCTGAGCGAAGGACCCCCGTGGCCAGACCGTATCCAAGGGGAAGGCACGGGCGGAGAGTGCTCAGGAGGTCACAGTGAGGTCTGGTTTTCTTCTGCTGACAGCACCAGGTCCCCACGATTTCTCAGACCACAAGCAGCGTTAGCAAATCAATGGCGAGTCAAGAAAGGCAAAGGACCTTTTGTCCATTCGGAGCCCCTCAGAGCAGCCGTTAGCCTGTGCGCCCCGCCTAGAGGAATATGTCCCTCTACGGAGGCCGTCGACAAAGTGACCTGAGTTCAACAAGTGAGGCCCTGGTCGGCGTGCGCTGCAGCGCCCGTATTTTGTACGAGCCGCGACTCCCAGCGTGGAAAGTGTGAGGCCGGCCCGGCTCCATCAGTCCTGCTCACACGCTAAAGCTGTCCTGACCAAGCGGCGGCTGTCAGCGCACTGTCCGCTGTCATTACCACTCAGGAGGCTAAACTCCCAACCCGCAACGTCCGGGCCTCCTCTCTGCAGAAAGTTCTCGCAAAGACAGTGGAGGCCCTGTGCTCACAGCGCAACTGATAGAGAAGAACCGGTCACTCCTCAGCCAGTGGTGGCACTGCAGGAAGCAGTGTGGGCACGGGAGGGAACCCGAGAGGAAGGTCCCCAAGAGCTGGGAGTTGGGACACAGAAGGATGGGAGAGAGACCTGGGTCACCGGAGGCCACTCTGAGGCTCTGTCCTCAGACCTGGACGAACCAGCACCCAGCAGACCGGGTGCTGTCCACCAACGCCACCGGTTATCACTGGGGCTGGTTATCCTGCGGGCGAGGCCCACAGGCGCAGACCGGCCCCTGCAAACACGCTCTCTGGCCTCCCGGTCGCCCGCCCAGCCCTGGACGTCGAAGCCGCGCGACCACCCGCACCCCACCCCACCCCCCGTCTCCTGACGAACAGACCCCTGGCCTCCCAGGTCTGCTACCGAAGTCTGGGTCTGGCTCTGCAGGGGGCAGCGGCTGCTGTGCCCCCACGGGAGGTCCTGGGCCGGGCCCTGCTCTCAGCGTGGCCCCGTTTCTCACTCAGTTCAGCCCTCCCAGGGAAGAACAGAAGGGGAAAGCCTGTTTCCAGGTTACCAAAACCACTGGATTTGGGACAGAGACTTTGGGCCACAGGAAACCTTTAAGGCATAGGCCTCCTCGAGAAAATGAGCCGACAACGCAGTGAGACCTGCTTGGGTCCCCCCCCCGGGTCCCCCCGTGCCACCGAGGCTGGACAGGCAGGTGTGCGCTCGCAGGTGGGCACCCCGTCTGCCAGCAAGAGCCCACTCCAGATCCCTGGTGGACCCACTCCAGTGCTCCTGTGGGGAACGGGGTCCTCGCACCCTCGCACACACACGTGCACACGCGTACCCACATGCACACACACACCCGCTCCTCCGTCTCCTGACTCACTGAGGCCAGGGGCAGCCGAGCCAGTGGGACAATCGTCCTCACGGTCTCCAAGGTGAAAGTCTACAAGTGAGAGGCACGAACACGACTCCTTACGCAGGACGGGAACCCCCCGCGGGCCAGAGCACCTGCCACCGGCGCCGCCCGGAACCGACACACCCAGAGCAGCCGGGGGCCGCGCGAGCGCACGACACGGACTCAGGCCCAACCGCGAATGCGGCCTATTCGGGGCCCCTCGAGGGCCGGTCCTCCCTGCCCGCCGCCCGGTATGGAGGCCCAACGGACGGCTCGGGAAGGAGCAAACCCAGAGAGACCCAGAGGTCACACGCCGGCAAGGACCAGAGCACTCTCCCCGTCCCCCGCAGGTGCGGGGACAGCCGAAGGTGGCCGCCGCCGTGCAGTGGAGCAGAACGGTCCCCCCGCACGCGGACCCCCACTCGCGGCACCGCCGCCGACCCCACGGGCGCAGCCCCTCCCCGGCCCCACGCGGGCGCGGGACCCACAAAGCGAAAAGTACAGGCTTACGGGCTCATCCGGCTCTTGTTGCCGTTGCTTTTAAACCGTGGCAAAACCTACAAAAATTTCCCAACTTCGCCACGTCTGATGTCCAGGTCAGGGTGCTCGGTACATCCACACCGCTGCGCCACCGTCCCCGCCGTCCGCGTGCAGGACCCCCGCCGCCTCGCCGGCCGCCGCTCGGGGACAGCGTGTCAGTGCACCGGCGCAGGCTCCGTCCTCCCGGGTCTCGATCCGACCCCGAGCACGACACCATCAAGGCTCAGCCGCGCTGTAGCGTGGGTCAGGACGTCGCTCCCAAGGCTGAACGACACCCCACTCTGTGCGGAGGCCGTATTTCTTCTGCTGCAGACCTACAGCTTCACACTCAACTTCACACTGTGAACCCACCTTGAGTTTATTTTCCCATATGGACGAAGGAGGGTGCAGACTCGTTTTTGCATTTGGGGGTCCCAGAATCCTGGCTCCGCCCCATTGAGTCACGCTGGCACTTCCGTTGGAAATCAGCAGCCTAGGAAGGGGTGGGTTTGCTTCTGCAGTCTTCTCTGTCCTGCTGGTCTTCAGGTGTACCGTTCTGCCAGTTCCACGATGTCCATGTCGCTCGAGCAGGGAGGAGGTCTCCAAATCGGGTCGTCTTTTGTCTCTTCACAATCACTCTGGCCCTTCTAGGTCACTGGATTTGCATGTGCCTTTGAGAATAGGCTTGGAAATGTCTACAAAACCCTCACCGGAATTTTCTGATTGCACAAATCTACAGGTCAGCTTTGGTAGAATTAACATCTCAATAACGTTGGCCTCCTGGCCAATAACAGACGATGGGTCTTCTTGTTTAGTCTCTAATTTCTCAGCACAATTTTTGCTTATATCTATCCCTAAGAATTT
>RCUC01163687.1:0-40711 GCA_003697995.1 Taxidea taxus jeffersonii | reverse complement strand
ACCTATGGTAAGAAGGTCGTGCGGCTTAAGTGGGAAGGGAGGCAGAAGGCAGAAGGTATGAGCCATGCAGAGCCCGTCTGCAGCCCCAAGGCTTAAGGAAAAGTGAATCTGGCTCCAGCTTTTAGCCCCAACCCCTCAGAAAGCCTAATCCCTTTATTTGGAGTCTGGAAAGACAGTGGGGCTTCCAGTAACTCTCTCCCCCACCCCACCAGACCCCTAGAGGAAGCAGGGGGGCTTCCCTGGGCAAGCGCTGAGGTGTGGCCTTCTGCCACCGGACCACAGCTTGACGCTGTGGGCGGAGTTATGAGGGAACTCCTGACACGCCCCACTCCCTCACCATTTAGAGAGATAGAGCTGGTGTACCTCTCTCAGCTCCTCCCGAGATGGACAGCGGGGAAGGGGAGAGGAAAGAAGGGCAGGGTCTTGCTCCCTCTGGGCTGGGTAGGGACCCGGGGTTTAGGATAGGGTCGGGGTGACTTAGGGCTGCAGCTCCCCAGGCTGCCTCTGCAGTCACCAGCCTGTCATTTGGGCAGGTGCCCGGGGAGCCCATCCACGCCTGTGTCCCAGAAGGGGCAAGCAGCTGCAGGCAGGGAGACTGCCCGGCGCTCATGCTGGCCAGCAGCACCTGGTTACCAGCAAACAAGTTATTCTCCCCGGAGTCACTAGGCGCTGTGGGGCACAGCCAACTGCAAAGTCAGTGAACATGTCCCCGGCGGCCCTTCCTGCCAAGTAGAGTGGGAGCAGGAGTGGATTTGGACAACAACCTAAAAGGCCATTTATTTAATTCTGTGATATTGTGATATATAATAATAATATTGTGATGTGATATATAATAAGAAATATATATTTGGCTTTCATACCCATTTCTGGCAGAGCCTCTAAGCCTTGGAAGTTCCTGTAATGAGAGTGAGGTGTGAGGTGACTTTTGGGCTGTACCCCAGAATGGGTCCTGGGTGCCTGGAGAGCTAACCATGGTTTGGAAGGTTGGAACTCTCAGTCCCAGCCCCTTGACCTGGGGAGGGGAGGCAGGGAGGCGGCAGAAGTTAACTGAATAGCCAATAGTTAGTGATTTAATCAACCATGCCTCTGTGATGAAGCCTCCTCAAAACCCCAAAAGGATGGAGGTTGGTGACCACATGGAGATTTGGGGAGAGAGGCACGCCCCAGAGAGCCTGGAAGCCCCATGCCTCTCCTCTCTCTGGCTGTTCCTGAGTTAGGTCTGTTTATGAACCTGCAATCTAGTAAGCAAAATGTTTCTGTGAGCCACTCTAGCAAAATAACCAAACCCAAGAAGAGGGTCATGGGGACTCCCAGTGTATGACCGGTTGGTCAGAAACACGGGCTACGCTTGCCTGGCGTCCATAGGAGGCGTGGCCAGTCTTGTAGGACTGAACCCCTCACCTGGGGCATCCTACACTGTCTCTGGGTAGACGGTGTCAGAACTGAGTCGAATTGTAGGACACCGGCTGGTGTGGGAGACTTGCTTGGGGGGTGTGTGTGTGCAGGTGTGTGTGTGCGTGCGCATGCGCGCACAGGTTGGAAATTGGTGGCCAGAATTGTTGGCTGGTGATGAGAAGATCAGAGTCAGAACACTCTAAGTCCTCTCGTTGAGTGCCTACTCTGTGTCAGGTTTTGGGATTCCAAAAACGAATGAAGGAAGTCCCGCCCGGAGGAACACACGGTCTCGTGAAGAGGCGTGGATGACAATGACTCTAGCCAAGCAGACGTTGTTGCAAAGCACGGTGAGGGAGGCACCACGGAGTTTCTGAGGGAACAGAAAGGATCATAAAATCTCTTCAGCTGGCGGTCCCTGAAGGGTTTCCTGGAGGAGGCTCCAGGAAGCCATTACAGATGGAAGGGGCTGGCCTAAGGAAAAGACACATGGGTACCATGGGAACAGAAGGCCTGCACTGGGCGGGCGCTGGTCCTTGGAGCTGGGTGAGTCTGGAATGCCGCGTGACCACCGGGGCGGGTCATCACCAGGCGCGTAAGCTGGGTAGAATGCGTTGTGGAGTGTCACCTGCCTCCGGGGACTGAAGACGGAAGGAGACTCCAGATCCGTTCAGGGAGCTAGCGGGGGCAGGTAAGGGGAGGGCAAACACTGGCAGGGCCAAAGAGGCCGAGCAGGGGCTGGGCTAGGATGCCCACCCTGATGCACCCGCCCTGTCCCACCACCTATTCTCGGGTCGCAGAAGAGCTCATCTTGCAACCTAGATTGTGTGCCTTTGATCCTCACCAACAGCACTTTCTTAGATAAAGCAAGCAGAAGCTTAAAGTTTTTGAAATGTACAAGGTAAAGTCTCATGTAATAGAAAAGAAAGAATCCTGTCATTTAAAAGGAAAAAAAAGATACTCAACTTTAAACAAGCCTGGAATGATCTTCACTAGGATTGGGCACAGCATGTGGGGTGGGGACATGGGGTCTCATCCCTTGCCTGCTTCAGGCCCTCGAGGTAAGCTCAGCTCCCTCTCCAGGCAGGCACACTGAGCTGGAGAGCTGCCCCTGTGCCTTGTGCGTGGTGGGAGTGGGCTCGGCTCTGACACAGTCCCCCTCCCTGGGGACGCACCTGCTCTGAGGAGCATCACTCTGGGGGCCCTGGGCCGGCGCCTCTGAGACGCCTCCCGCAGGTGGCGGTCAGGAATTAACCCGGTCATGCCTTTGGAGAGCGCAGTTGAGCCTTTGCAGGTGTCTCTGGTGGGGCTGGCTGGTCCAGCACAGCCCTGAATCATCTTTAGGGACCTGTCAGGCTCTCCCTCCAGGTGCTGGGTCTAAGAACATAGTTTATGGACTTCTGACATATTTCTTTTTCCAAAGCGGACCCTGATGTCCCAGAGTCTAATTCGACCCCCTGCCAGGGATTCTGGGTTTTTCACTGAGGATAGGAAAAGCTCAGTTTGTTGAGAGGACCAGATCTCTGGTAACTGAGTGTGAGAAAGAGCCACGGCAAGGGTCCCCCAGCATCCATTTCTCATCAGGTGGCAGTTACTCTTCCAAGATGCACCCCGGCCCATGCCCTGGATGGCAGAGCCCTACTCAGCAGCCCAGCTGGGCTTAAAGAAGCCAGACGGTGTAAGGAACTGTCCCTGGGTGGTCCAGGACCAAATGCGCACAGTCCAAAGGCCAGCAGAGGGAACAAGGACACGGAAAACACAACCCCCAGTCTTCAGGGAGGCGGGCAGGGGAGGAGCCCGGATAAACTTGGACTATTTCCTCTTCAAAAAGGCCCGGGTTTGCACCCGCCTTAGATGCTGGGCCCTCTCCCCCAAAAAATTACTTTCAGAAATTCCGCTATTAGATATTCACTCCTTGTCTTGAAGCTTTCAGAAAACCAGAAGTTGTTGTTTAGTGGGTACAGAGTTTCAGCTGGGAAAGAAGAGAATGCTCTGGCGTTGGATGGTGGTGACGGTTGCACAACAGGGTGACTGCGTTTCATGCTGCTGAACTGTATGCTTAAAGTGGGTCAAAATGGTAAATTTTATGTTTTGTATATTTTATGATAATTTTTTAAAAATGTACAAAAATAAAAGTGTAGAAGGCCTTAGCTTCACCTAGGCTTCTTGAGACCAGATGGTGGAGTGACTTACTACAGTTGCGTGGCGAGAACCCAGGGCGGGCAGTCTGCTGGGGTAGCCGCCTCACGGGCATTCTTCCCAGATAAACTCTTCTTTATGGCCAACGGTGCATCGAATCTGGCTCTAACTCCTTGGATGTCCTGTTACCCTTCCCACCCCTCTTTCAGCCCCCAGCTGCCCCGGGTGAACATTCCAGAGGAGGCCCCCAGGGAAGCCTCACGCCACTTCTGGAAATGCCTACCTTATCCTGGGCCTAACCAATTCAAAGGAAAGTTCTAGGAAGCAGAGCTGGAAAAGTGGGTCCATGTGTCCCACTTCTCACTCCCATCACATGCTGGAGAGACCTCCTCACTCAAGGTCTGACCCTTCCACAGGTCAAGCTCATGTCCAAATGGAGGTCCAGTGCTCCTTTGGAATCACAGGGTCCCCAGCTGGATCACAGCCCACCCTCCCCCTTTCTTTCCACCCCTTCCCCCTTCCTTTCACCCCTTGCTCCTGTTTCTGCAGAACTAAAGAGCAGTGAGGACAAATCTCACACAGTAATGTGGCCCCACAGAAGCCAGACACAAAGGAGTAATGCTGTGCGATTCCATGTAGGTGATGTTCAAAAGCACGTAGGGCTCACCCATGCTGCTAGAATCAGGGCCTTGGTTGCTCTTGGGCTGGGAGCCGGAAAAGAGTGAGGAAGGGTTGACTTCTTGGGTGGTGATGGCGTTCTCTCTCTTGGTTCAGGGTACAGAGGTACATTCCTTTGCAGAAGATTCAACAAACTGGACTGCAGGACATGTGGACACAGAAACCTTCCCTCAGAAACATGTAATGGGGGGCGCCTGGGTGGCTCAGTGGGTTAAAGCCTCTGCCTTCAGCTCAGGTCATGATTCCAGGGTCCTGGGATCAAGCCCCACATTGGTCTCTCTGCTCCGCAGGGAGCCTGCTTCCTCCTCTTTCCTCTGCCTGCCTCTCTGCCTACTTGTGATCTCTGTCTGTCAAATAAGTAAATAAAATCTTAAAAAAAAAAAAAAAACATGTAATGGGTTGGAGGCAGTGGGTTCAGAAGGCTAGAAGGCTACGAAGCTTCATAAACCCTTCATGGGTTCCCAAAGCCGCTATTCTTCTTGAGTCCCTGGCTTGGGTGTACTTCCTGGGGCTTAGCCCTGTATGCCTCTGGGAACCTGGAGCTGAGCTTTTGGGGACAGACTTGGGGACAGCGAATCCACCAGCCAGTGGTCTCTGAAAGTCCTCTCCATCTCCTCCATCCTGTGAGGTTGATGCCCAAACACCGTGCCTCCTGGGGCTTTCATCAAGCAACAAGTAAGTGTGACTTGCAGAAGGGTTTGCTCACCTGGAAACGTAAGGAAGATCTCTGAAATGCTCCACATTCGACCTACAGTCAGTAGAAGTTGAGCGGGGTGCTCTAGGCCTGGGGAGGGGGCTGGGGGATGCACTCCAGGTGTCCAGGGCATGTTCTTTCAGTGCAAGGCCAAGTTCGCATCCCAGAGTTCCCACTGGGGCTTGACCCTGATGCTCTCCCGCTCTGAGCTGTGAGGTGGGGGTGGAGAGACTGCTGATGTCACCATCAGCTGTCCCCCTACAGCTCCCCCTAGCCCAGAGCGGCCAGTACAGTCTCTGTGGCAGTAAAGTCTGGTGTTCTTGGGCCACAATGCTGCCTCAGAGGTGCCCTGAGCTCGCCTGGTTGAATCTCCTCCCATTCATGGAAGAAAACACAGGCCCAAGGAGGGGTGTGACATTGTCCCCCAACCACACAGCCGGACTGCCACTAATTAGAACTTGGGCTGGTGTCAGGTGGCTTCCTGTCTCTCCAGAGATTCACGAAGGGCACAGTCCCAGGGAGTGGCACCAACAGGTCTTAGCAGAACCTGGGGGCTTGTCCAGAGACCCTGGCTGGGGCAGGGAAGAGTGCCGAGGACGGTGGTTCATGGGGAGACACAGGCTCCCTGTAAAAGCAGCAGGTACTCTGCAGGTCTGCCCACCGGCAGCCAACTGACACTGTGAGCCCAGAGGTGGCCAATCTGGAGTTTTCAAAAGCAGCCACATACGTGAAATTGCATGAGAACTTTCCAAAGTGTTAAACAGCAGACGCTGTTATCAAGCAGCTTTTGCTAGTTTATGTTGGCTAAGGAAGAACCCCAAACTCTCAGTGACCCACAGCAACACTGATTCCTACATTGTTCGTGGTCCACGTGGACTGCAGGTCCGGGGTGCCTGGGCTCCCTGCTCGGGTTAGCTGAGCCTCTGTCCACGTGACTTCTTTACTCTGGGATCCAGGCTGAAGAAGCCGCCTTCACCTGGGACCTGCCATTCTTATAGCAAAGGAAAAGGAGCAGTAACTGAACCTTGTATCTGAGATGATGAGCGCCTGTGACTTCTTCACCCTGGATTGGCCAAAGCAAAGCACATGGCCAGGTCCAAGATCAATGGCGCGGAGGGCACACTTCCACAGGCAGGAGCACTGGGGAACTGGGAATCCTATCATTCCCCACAGAGGCTAATACACTGTTACTTTGGAAAGACCTAACGATCAAATACGAGCATCTGGGGGCCAGATTAGAGCCGTGGGAGGCCACCAAGTGCTGCTGGTGTGGCAGACAGACTTGGAGTCAGAGACATACAGTCAAATCCAGCTCAGCTGCCCGACTCACTCTGCAACCGGACCAGGTGCATGGACCTCCTGGCCTCAGTCTCCTCTCATTTGTAAGACGGGGATGAGAATACCAACCTCCTGGATGAACCCAGAGCCCTGAGCACGGCGCTCACCCTAAGCCGACTTTGGGGTTCGGACGTGGGCCACGGGGTTGGAGAGGGGCCCTTGACTTCATTGACTGCAACGAGCAGAGCCACGTGGACACAGCATGGCCGTTCCTCCAGAAGTTAAATATAGAATCGGCCTGCGATCCTGCACTCCCACTTGTGGGTGTCTACCCGGAAGAGCTGAAAGCAGTCTCTCGCGCAGACACCCGTATGCCCATGTCCACAGCTGCATCCCTGACCATAGTCGCCAGGGGAAACGAGCCAGGTGTGCATCGGCCAGTGAGTGGGTAAACAAAGCGTGGTCTACACATACGATGGAATATTATCCAGCCTTACGAAGGAAGGGAATTCGGATGCTATCGTGTGGGGATGAGCCTTGAAGACCTCATGCCCGGTGAAATAAGTCAGACACCAAAGGCTGATTTCACGTAGATGATTCCACGGAGAGCAGGTGCCTGGCATAGCCAAATTTCTAGAGACAGAAAGTGGATGCTGGTTGCCTGGGACTGGGGGAGAAGCGAATGGGGCGTTCGTGTTTAACATGTACAGTCTTAGTTTGGGATGATGAAAATGTTCTGGAGGCGGATGGCGGTGACGGTTACGTAACAGTGAATGTACTTAATGCCACTGAACTTCAAATGCCACGACACTTTAAAATGCTTAAAATGGCAAATTTGATGTTATATTTTACTACAGTTTTTTTTTTTCTTTCTTTCTTTCTTTTTTAAAGTGCCAAGCTGCACATTCCTGGTGCAGGCAGGTCTCTAGGCGGCGGCTGCTCCCAGCTATCCCACGGCCCCGCCTTGTGGGAGTCTGTGGCCACAGCCACAGCAAAGCCTGCCCTCCGACTTCCTCTCGACCACTTGCTCTGATCCAGCAGGGGCCGGAATGGGGCACCTGCTGTGTCTTCAGCGCTGGGCTTCTTCCCTAGAAGTCTCATGCTTGTTCCTTCGTTCACTGAGCAGATATTTACTGAGTACCCACTGAAGTCCCACCTCTCTTCTAGACACTATCCGTCAGGAAACAAAAGAAAAAGAAATTGGCTTAATTTGTTGTTGATTCTCCAGTTCTTTAAGGTGTAGAGACAGCTGGTGTATTCTGGATTTTTCCATTTTTTTGAGGGAGGCTTGGGTGGCTATGTATTTCCCCCTTAGGACCGCCTTTGCTGTATCCCATAGGTTTTGGATCAAAGTGTCTTCATTCTCATTGGTTTCCATGAATTGTTTAAGTTCTTCTTTAATTTCCTGGTTGATCCAAACATTCTTAAGCAAGGTGGTCTTTAGCTTCCAGGTGTTCGAATTCCTTCCAAACTTCTTGTGGTTGAGCTCCAGTTTCAAAGCATTGTGGTCTGAGAATGCGCAGGGAATAATCTCAATCTTTTGGTATCAGTTTGGCCCTGATTTGTGACCCTGTATGTGGTCTATTCTGGAGAAAGTTCCATGTGTACTCGAGAAGAAGGAGTATTCTGTTGTTTTAGGGTAGAATGTTCCATATATATCTATGAGGTCCATCTGGTCCAATGTGTCTTTTAAAGCTCTTGTTTCTTTATTAATTTTCTGCTTGGGTGATCTGTCTATTACTGAGAGTGGCGTGTTAAGATCCCCTACTATTAATGTATTCATATCAATATGACTCTTTATCTTGATTAACAGTTTTTGTATGTAATTGGCTGCTCCCATATTGGGGGCATAAATATTTACAATTGTTAGATCTTGGTGAATAGTCCCTTTAAGAATTATGTAGTGTCCTTCTTCATCTCTGACTACAGTCTTTAATTTAAAATCTAATTTATCTGATATGAGAATCGCTACCCCAGCCTTCTTTTGAGGCCTGGTGGCATGAAAGATGCTTCTCCATCCCTTCACTTTCAGTCTGGATGTATCCTTAGGTTCAAAATGGGTCTCTTGTAGGGGCACCTGGGTGGCTCAGTGGGTTAAAGCCTCTGCCTTTGGCTCAGGTCGTGGTCTCAGGTCCTGGGATCGAGCCCCGCATCGGGCTCTCTGCTCAGCATTGAGTCTGCTTCCTCCTCTCTCTGCCTGCCTCTCTGCCTACTTGTGATCTCTGTCTGTCAAATACATAAATAAAATCTTAAAAAAAAATGGGTCTCTTGTAGACAACATACTAGAATGGCCAAAATTAACAAGACAGGAAACGTGTGTTGGAAACAACGTGTGTGTGGAGAAAGGGGAACCCTCTTACACTGTTGGTGGGAATGCAAGTTGGTGCAGCCACTTTGGAAAACAGTGTGGAGATTCCTTAAGAAATTAAAAATAGAGCTTCCCTATTACCCTACAATAGCACTACTGGGTATTTACCCCAAAGATACAGATGTAGTGAAGAGAAGGGCCATCCGTACCCCAATGTTCATAGCAGCAATGGCCACGGTCACCAAACTGTGGAAGGAACCAAGACGCCCTTCAATGGACGAATGGATAAGGAAGATGTGGTCCATATACACTATGGAGTATTATGCCTCCATCAGAAAGGATGAATTCCCAACTTTTGTATCAACATGGACGGGACTGGAAGAGATTATGCTGAGTGAAATAAGTCAAGCAGAGAGAGTCAGTTATCATATGGTTTCACTTATTTGTGGAGCATAAGAAATAACACAGAGGACATGGGGAGAAGGAGAGGAGAAGGGAGTTGAGGGAAATCAGAGGGGGAGATGAACCATGAGAGACTATGGACTCTGAAAAACAATCTGAGGGTTTTGAAGGGGCGGAGGGTGGGAAGTTGGGTGAGCCTGGTGGTGCGTATTGTGGAGGGCATGTATTGCATGGAGCACTGGGTCTGGTGCATAAAGAATGAATTCTGGTACACTGAAAGGAAATTTAAAAAATAAAAAATTTCACAAGAAAAGAAAAAGGAAATACTTCCTCCCTTCCTGAAGCTTATGTTGCAATGGGGGAGAGATACAAGAAATAAAAGATAAGTTTAAAAAAAAAAGGAAATTGCATAGTTTGTTAGAAGGTATTAAACCTTGGGGAAAAGTAGAGCAGGACGCAAGGGACTGATGGAGCTGGTGGAGGGAGGGGGCTCATCATCTAGTTGTTGGTACAGGCCCACGGAGAGGGTGACTATTTTGGGTAAGAGCTTTATGGAGCTACAATCCACACAACCTACACCCATTTAAAGCGCATGTACTGAAAACTAGTTGTAGATAGACGTGTGCCCCTAACTCCCTCAATCGATCTTAGAACATTTCGTCGTTCCAAAAAGAAACACTGTACCCATTAGCTATCATTCCCCATTCTTCCCTCCCCGTAGCTCTAGGCAATCGATTCCTTTTCTGTCTCTATACTTTGCCCATTCTGGACATTTCGTATAAATGGAGTCCCACACCATGTGGCTTTTTGTGTCCCTCATGTCACAGAATGTTTTCGAGTTTCATCCATACTGTAGCACGTATCAATACCTCATTCCTCTTCAGGGCCAAAGAACATTCCACTATGGATGCACCACATTTTGTTGATCCATTCGTATCTTCATGGACACTGGTCTGGTTTCACCTTTTGGCGACTTGAGTAGTGCTGCTACGAACATTCGTGTACGAGGTCTTGTGTGAAGGGGGTGACTTAAGCAAAGAACTGAAGGACTATGAGGAGATTCACCAGGCATACAGATGTAGGGGGTCTGACCTGCTTGGTGTGTGTGAGGAAGAGCCAGGAGGCCTGTGTGACGCAGAGAATGGAAAGAGATATGGTCAGAGAAATGGGCAGCCATTTACGATGGCCGCCATCATAAGGATTTGGACTTGAGTTACATGAGAGCCACTGGAAGGTTTTGAGAGAGAAATGGAGTGACTTGACCCTGTCTACACGTACACCATGTAGAGTTTGCTAGAAAAGTATGCAAGTAGCCAGGCCCCAGCAGCACCAACCTCCACGGGGGACAGGTCAGACACGCAGTAATCCAGGCCCAGGGCCAGCCCCACCCATGCGGTCTGCACCTTGACAGGACACCTGGCTTTGAGAAGCATTGTTTTTTCTGCCCATCAACTCTGTCCTCCACTCTGTTAAATCAAGGAGTGGGGGCTGCTGGCCTGTACATGACTTTCCGCCCCAGTGACGGTTAAGCCATGGGCACAATTAGAACTCCAACCCTGGGTTTTCCTTCTCTGGTCTTGGGCTGCTAAGGCCAGGTCCCAGTGGGGGAAGAAGTCAGGATATGGAAGGAAAACAGCCAAAACACAGAGGCTAGGTGTCTGTCTAAGGCTGGCCTCTCAGTTAGGATGTCTTGGTTGTAAGTAGCTTAGTTTTCCCAGCCAATGAGAATTTATTGGGATCTTTACAGAATTGATGAAGTCTCAAGAGCCAGGCTTGGAAACAGGTGGGAATCTGGACGCCCCCTCCCAAGGCCCAAGAAGCAGGATGGACAAGAATGGCCTTATGGCGGACGGAGTGTGCGGGAGGACGGAATCCTACCCTTCGCCTTGTTCGTTTCCTTCTGTTGGAGATTTGGGTTCTGGGGAGGGCTTGCAGACTGGCCCAGCTAGAGAGGCACAGGTGGGCTCCTGAGTTTGGGATGGGCCATGTCAGACTGTATCTGGGAAGAGTTAATGCTCAAAAGGAAACCTGAGTGCTGTTAGGAAAGGGGCAGAAATGGTAGAAGCTCCCAGAACAACAGATGTCCTTTTAGAGGTGTCACTACTTGGTGCTGTTTGATTGTGGAGGCAATCGCCCTGCTGTCCTTTATTTTCTACTTCTGCTCTAGTAATTCTCTCTGTTACCTCTTGCCGAATTGTCATTTTTACCTTGAGTTTCCCACACTGTTGCTGGTAACTGGCCCTATCCAGATAATCTCAACACCAGCCAATGGCTTCCCACTGCCTGCAGGAAAGAGTCCACATTGGTGGACTTGGTGGGCCTCTGGCCCTGGCCTTCCCTGGCTTTCCATCCTTGCTTTTCATTTTGACCCCCACCCTCACCAAATATGCCCATGTGGGACTCCACCGCATTTCCAGACTCTGCCTTCCCAGCCCGGGCCCGTCATGTCACCATACCCTTGCTGGAACTTGAGCCCATGACCTTCCCACCCATCACTCAGGATCTCTAGGACCCGAAATCCTCCCCACTGTGTGCACGTCATCTGGTCCTTTCAGTCAGTAGGCCCATCCTCCGTGCCCCATATCCCATGGCATGTGGCCCTGAACAAAAACTATAGGCTGGGGGTCCATGGCTCCCCTGGAAGACTTAGTCACTCTGGAGCTATCTCTAAGTGGATTTGACCCTGAGCTGGTCTGGGCTCTGAGTCAGGGACACTGACTTGACAGGTTAGGGATCTATCTGTGGTCCTGTGTGCCTCTGTGGAGCCACCCCTCTGACTCAGCCTCCTGGTGTCCCTGCATCCTCCCGGCATCTCACATAGGAACTCTCTGCCTTGGCCTTGGCCCAGATGAAACTGTCATTATGAATGGCGTCTGTCCAGGTCACTTGGCTCCTCCTTGGTTCCTCCTGAAGCCTTCCTTGATTTCTCCAGTGCTAACTAAGGACACTGGACACTTGTCCAGACACTTTCTCTCTCTCACACACACACACAAAAGAAAAATCAAAAAGGAAAAAAATTCATGCTTCTATTTACATATATTCAAAGTGCCTTCCTATATGTCAGATTACAGCCAGCCTTGGAGAAGGTGGAGCAGACCAGGTTTTATCCTCAGGTGGGAGATGAAATAACCCAAGTTCAGAGAGGTGTGGTGATTTCCCAAGGCTGCACAGCAACTAGTGGGAAAGACAGGAGGAGTGCCTGGATCTAACTTTCATTTCGCACCTTTCTGGAATTCCACAGCCCACTATTATTTGGGAATATTCATCTCTTTTAGAACTGTCTTTCATCCAAACCGGGAGCCCTGGATTCCAACACTAGTCCTTCAATTCGATGACAGCTAGAGATCAGGGCAAAGGCAGCTTTCACAGAGATGACTTCTCTTTCCCTTAGCAAATCTGACTCCCTCTGCAGTGCTCTTTGGGTTACCAGATCTCTGTAGATTCTCCTTCTGTGTGTCTGAGAGGCTCAGGCTGCTCTAACAGAATACCGTAGACTTGGTGGCTTAGAAAGTATAGGCGTTTATCTCTCTCAGGTCTGGAGGCTGGGAAGTTCAAGATCAAGGTGTTGGCAAATTTGGCTCCTGGTGGAGGATCCAGCTCCTGGCTTGCAGGCTGCCTAGCTGTGTCCTAACATGGCGGCAAGAGAAAGCTCAGCTCAGCTTCTTCAGACCCTGATCCCACGATGGGGGTCTCCACCCTCCACACCTCATCATAAACCTGATAACCACCCCCCAGAGACTCCACCTTCTAATGCCAACCACACTGAGGGGTGGGACCTCAACGTATGAATTGGGGGTTGGGGGAGACCCATTTGGCCCATGAGAGAAGATGTCAGTTCTTGAATCCACAAGCTGCAGAGCACAGGGCCTGGGTCTCTCTGTGCCTAAAGTATTTGGTGGGGTCAACGTTGCCACCCAAGAGAGAGAAAACGAAGCCTGGAGCACTGAGCCGGATGCTGCTGGCTGGAGAGCAGCCGGATGCCGGGGAATTGGAGCGTCGTGTCTTTAAGAAGGAAGAGGGCACATCTTTGGGGGTGGAGCCCGGCCCCATTATCCAAGGGCTTGGAAGTTGCCAGGACCTGCCTTTGAGGGGACCAGGCCTTGTGGTTCTGGCCTGCAGCTCTGGCACCACTCAGGGCCCTGCTCCCCTACTTCCCCGCTGCTGTGCCACTCAGCCTTGGCACTGGTGAGCACCCTCCCACCCACAGCCACCCACGGGCTCGTGTTCCCAAGCCCAGCGCTGACGGCTGTCATTTCCAAACTCTTCTCCAGGCCTTTCTTCTTCCTTTCAAGTTCAGGCCCTTCTCTTTGGTGAAGAGAAGCTTTTCCACGTGGCCCCTTTCCTGCCTGTTGGCCTGTGCTGGTGGGGAGGAGGTGGGGGGCAGCTGAAAATAAGAAACCTGGTTTTCTAGGCTGACCTTCCTGGGTGAAGATGGTGTGTGTGTGTGTGTGTGTGTCCGTCCTAAGCTGGAACTGAGAACTCTCTGGAAAGGGGCAGGTGTCCCAGGCCTCCGGTATCCCAGGTGCGGGCCATAGGCGCTCAGAAGCACCTGGCAAGAATGAGCCCGGCTAATGGAAGCAGGACTGGCCTGAGGAGTGGAGACAGTTGCATTCTCCCCCCTCCTCCCCCTGCAGCTTTTCGGCAACCCCCTTGACCTCCCCAGGCGTCCTCATTCTAGAAAAGAGGCCAATAGTTCCATCCTCTCCTCCTCCAGCTACCATAAGACCACTTAGATGCATGATGAGAAATTTGCCTCCGAGGACCCGTGAGAGGAATCAGGTGGCTGGAAGTTCCAAGGAGGCAGATTTCAGATCCGAATCAGGAAGACACTTCCATTTACCAAAGTCCCTTCTGTAGATTCCTAGTCACCCAGAGAGCCTTCTGCTCGGGGAACTGGTCAAGCCTCCCAGGTCGGTCGTCCTACATCAGTCCTGCAGGAGCAAGCAGGGCTGTCCCCTCTGAAACGTGACAGTCTGCATTTTGGTGGATGTGGAAGGGCTTTGGGAGGAATCTCTGGGGCGCGGTTAAGTACGTTGGTTTCTCTGTGCCGTTCCGTTCTCAGGAGCCTGGCCGAGCCTTCCCTGGGAGGGGCGTTGGGTATGCCAGGGGACAGCCAGCTGCCGGCTTGGGCTCTGGTGTCACAGAAATGCCTTGCCATTTCCCGGGGCACCTTGAGTGGAGAGCTTCTGAGTCTGCAAAGCACATTGACGGAAGGCACAGGCCCTTTCTGCCTTGGGCCTCAGGTTGTGGACTCCGGGGGAGGGGAGCCACCTCCCGGCCCTGCAGAGTTGCCCAGGGAGGAGGACAGCGGTGGGGCAGGCTGCTGGTCTTGGTGCAGGTGCTCAGGCGGGAGGTGTGGTGCCCTCACACGGGACATCTGAGCCAGCCAAGCTGGGAAGAGAGGAGCCCACCCTTCCTTCCAGGTGGTTCTTAGAGTATGACCGAAGAAAACATTTCCTCCCACCTCTTTTAAAGCCTACTCTTCACCTACAAGACGGGGAATGAGACCCTCTCCCTCATAGCAGTCCCTGCTTTCCTCCCCACACTACACACCCTCCAGTCCCTGCCTGTCTGTCTCCCATGCAGGGGGAGATTGTCTCCTTTAACTTAGGGGGGATAAAATATTTTTGGTAGGGAAAAAGAAGAGATGAAGGAGATAACAGACTTTTTTTTTTAGGCTGTTCCTGTAGACTGGTGGAGAGCCCAGTCTGGGGACAGGGGTGGGTAGGGAGGGCAAAGGCTGGAGCTGAAGGGTCAGGAAGGCTGAGCACAGGTGTAACAGCTTGATTGAGAGAAGATGCCTGGCTGCGGGAGTGGGAGGGTCCCAGCCCCCTCTGGTGCCGGAGGTCCAGACAGGTTAGGGACATCAGAGACCATCCGGGGTGTTGATATGAACCATGGGGGACACCAGCAGGGGGGTGGGGCAGCCAGCGAATCCTGGGAAGAGCCGGGCTTCACAGGGAGACGTTGGGAGCTTTCCAGAGGCAGGAAGGGTGAGTGGACAAGCGCAGGCCACTTTAAGAAGCAGCTCTTCGGTTAGGGAAGGAGAGTGACCAGTTCCTTTGCTTTTTCTTGTGAAAGAGACAGAAACATGTTTACAGACTGAGGAGGAGCTCACAGAAAGGCAGAAGTTGAGCAGTTAGGAGAAGGGACATGATGAATCAAAGACACAGGGAGGGCAGGGAAAGGGATATCCCACACACCGGACGCTGGAGGGGACCCCACGCTGGCCTTTACTCCACCATGAAATGGAAGGGGAAGGGTGGTCCTGGCCCTCTCTGCTGTGAGGGGCTTGGAGAAGGGGGAAGTGGCTGTGGTAGGGCTGAGGGGTCGCCAGGCATAAAGATTTGTGCAGATGCCACCACACCCAGTTGTGAACCTCAGCTGGGAGTAGGAAGGGGGCGCCTGGGGAAATGGCGCGAGAATCACCAGGTGGAACTGATGAGTTTAGACGACCCTGTGTGTGGGAGGGGGGAAGCTGGTCTGAAAACCCAGGACACCCAGCCGTGGCTCTGTCCCTACCTCTGTAATGGTAGGATGTTGGGCAAATGGGAAGCTCTTAGGGCTTCCACCGGCTGGCTGGTACAGCCAGTGGAAACTCACTCGCCTGGCTTAGGAGCTGTGGGGTGCGGGGGACGGGGGCTGGAGACGCCCGCTGCTCCGGGGAAAAGCAGAATGTGTTATTAATGGCACTTCCCACTGCCTCGAAGAGCAAATATTCCTGGCAAAGCAAATGGCCCAAGGCCCAGCAAATTGTTTCCGAGGGAGGCAGTCCCCAGTGGAACCTATGAGGACCCAGTGTTCAGGATATCAGGAGCCCAGCCTGACTCTGCCTCTGAAAGGCGTGGGACTTTTCTTCGGTCATTGCAACCTCTGGCCTCAGTTTCCCCTTCCCCTCAGTGGGAGATGGTGGTGGCCAGCTGGGACGGAGGGCAGCTCCACATCATCCAGTGAGGGAGCAGCCTCAAAGGAGTTAGACCTTCCCAAAAAGTGCAGGAAGAGAGTCAAGAGTAAGGGTCTCCTCTCTTCTTCCCGTTTCCTCCATAAGCACAAACATCCCACAGGCTGCGCCCGCATCTCACACAGCCTCCGGTCTGCACATGCTGCAGTCACATGCTGCAGTCCCTGCACCAGCATCTAGAGCTGCTGCCACCAGCCCAGCTCCTGGGGGCAGAGCGGTGGCCAGCCCCGCACAGGCCGTGCTCGCCGGTTCCGTGGCCGCACCCACAGCAGCACCAGCGGGGCCCCGACTCACTGGCTGCAGGCAGCTTGTTCTCTGCCCCCTGCGGGGACTGGGATTGATTTAGCCTGTTTCCGTGGCAGCGCTGGCAGCATCTGCTTCCCCACGAGGCTGAGTGAGTCACGGCCACCCACGCTAACCCTTGGCACAGCACAACCCTGCCGGGAGCTCAGAGGAGAAATCCGCAAGGAGATGGCAGAGCGCTTTGCGCCGTCGGGAGGTTTCCCGCGCTGGGTCTCAGGCCTGGTGCAGATGGTGTGCTGGGCACCGGGGCCTGAGCATGACCCACCCAGAAACCAGGCAGGCTCTCCCAGCGGGAGATGTTAGAGACCAGCTTCAGCTGCCTCCGGAGGGGCTCACCTGGGTGGCGGCCAGCACCTGCAAGGTCTTATGGAAGAGGATTGCAAGTTTTTGGACTCGAAGTCCAGGGCTCTTTTTACCCCCAGTGACCAGCTCTGCACCCAGATCGGCCCTAGGTTCCTTCTGGCTCTCATCCTGGGACCTTCCTCTATAGCACACGTCTGCCCTCCCCTCTGGGCAGTAGCCCTCACTTTGGATTCTCTCCCAGGCCCTCCCCTCCCTGAAACTTACCTTTCCCTCTTCCTGATCTGGGTGATCTGAAAGAAGGTGTGCCTCCTGACCATTAATGGATGATAGCAGATTATAGTGTTATTCTGAAGGTATTACACTTAATTTTGACTTTGAGAGATAGAGCATCAGCCTAAGGGATGGGCCAGCAGCAGCAGCAGCACCGGGAACTTATTAGAAATGCAAATTCTCAGACACCCCCCCCCCCAGCTGCACTGTCTCAAACTCTGGGGATGAGGGGTGACAAGCCGTTCGCACAAGCCCTCCAGGTGATGCAGAGACATGCCGGGTCTGATAATCCCTGGCCTAGGGAAGTGGATCTGAAGCAGTGTCTTCCTGACTCCAGGAGGAAGGGAGCATTTTGGTCTGTATCTCTGTCTATACTCAGAGTACAGCTGCGAGGGTCTCTCTGTTCTGTGTGAGCCACACTGGGGGGCTTGGGTGGGCAAAGGCTCCAATTGCTCCAACTTGGGGGAGGGGGCTAGAGGTTTCCGAAATCTTGTCCTTCCTCCAGATTGTTTGCATCCCATGGAAAGAAACTGGTGCATTTTTTTTCCTATGTGGAAAAAGGCAGCATTGCCTCCCCCACTGCAGGGGACCTCAGGGGTAGAAAGAAACCCACCCATTGGCAATGAACAACCCAGCCATGGTGGCCAGGCCTGGGCCCTGCTGAGGTCCATTGCTGTGGAGCTGAGGGACTCCAGCTGAAGGAAAAAGCACTGACAGTACTTGTTCATCAATGTGCTTTACTCTTTTGTCTATCAGATTTTGGGTTTTTTGTTTTGTTTTTTTAGCATTTTCTGATCACCCTGTGCTATGCCCAATGAATGACCTGACCTTGAAAGAGCTTGCAGGCGGGTGGGAGCATTAGTCAGAAGAGATCAGGCTCTGCCAAGGCAGCAAGCCCCAGAATCACTGTGGCTTAACATCACAAAGACTTAGCCTGCAGACGATTCCGAGGACCTGCTCTGCTCCACAGAATCACTCAGGGGCTCGGATGATAGACAATCCACATCTTGTAGCTGCCTTGGTCACTGCAGCAGCAGCAGCAGAAAAAGCTGGAGAGGGTCAGACACCCGCCCAGGAGTGAATCCTGGCACTTCCGGTCACAGAACAGAATTAGCCGCCAGGCCCTGCCTAAGTTCAAGCAGGTGCATGCAGGAAGCCCACGCAGAAAGGAGAGAAGAATGGATACAGTCAGATACTAAAAGGCGTGACTGCATGGAGAGAGACCATTACTCTTTCATAAACGATGCTTACCAGGATGCTTACCAGGCACTGGGCCAGACCCTGGGGAGAGCCTGTCACCAGCCCAGCTGCTCTCCCATCATCTAGCGACCACCAACAGCAGTGTTTTGTGTTAGGAAGAGCGCCCCCTGGAGTTGTGTGATGCAGGAGCCCTGCTTTTCTTTTCCTCGCTTAGGTTATGTTTTGTCATTATTATCTGCCTTCCACAGGCAGATAATGTCTTCCACAGATAAGACTCTGAGAGCAGGGATTTTTACCTGAGTTGCTTACCGCTCTCTTTTTAGACATTTAGCCCGGTCCCTAGGGGGCTTGACCAATACTTGTTAAGTGAATGATTCAAAATGGATGATCATGAACTGTGTTTCCGACCAATTCCTGCCCTCAAGGCCCTTACAGTCTGCTGTGCCAAGAAGTGTATAAACAATTAACTAAAGTATAGAAAGAAATGTCATGCCAGAGAGGGTAAAATCCATGCCAGGGAGACATCTGGGCCCTCCAGCTTGGGAAGAGAGGCACAAGGTCATCATAACCACAGGTGGGGTCAAGGATGCTTGCGGGGGAATAACGAAGGTCTGGACAGGTTAATGGGCCTGACATAGGGTGAGTTGCAAAGTAGGGCAGGACCCTGCCGTATCCCTGGGTCTGGTGTTTCCTCCCCACACCAGCCACTAACGTATCTGTGCAGCGGTCTGGTTCTCCAACGGCTTGGAGAAGCCCCGTGTCTACCTATCGCTCCTCAGGGAGGCTTCACACCCCCTCCAGGTGCCGAGCCTCAGAATTTGGTTCGTTTTGGTGTTTTTGCGCTCGTCTGCTAGGAGAGGTGGAATGTGTTTGCTTGGGTCCTCCCTGCCCCACTGTACCTCAAAGCACCAGCTGCCCAGAGAGCCTCACGGAGCAGGTAGCAAGTCACAAGGCTGTCTGCAGAGAGGACGGGAAGCCTCCATCTCAGCAAAGCCAGACAGAGAAGGGCAGACAATGGTGGAACCAGAACCTTCACAGGCAGGAGTGGGGCTCATTATTTTCAGTTTAGCTTGCAGTGAAAACAATGACAGAAGCTTCCCATCTGGCTTCCAAACCACTTTGGAAATGATTCCATCACAAGCCCATTAATTTTATGGGGGCTCCAAAGACAGGGCGCTTTCCACCATTCAGGCTTTGTCACCGTATCGTCCTTCATCCCCACCGCTGCGTCATTCCTGCTCTCTTGCCTGCCCGCCTTCCCCTCCTGCAAACTTCTCCCCCACCAGGACCCCAGGGCCCAGCTAGCAAATACTTCCTGGGTGCTTGCTGTTGGAGATGCCAGGATGAGCCCAACCAAGGCAGAACCTCAAGGAGCTTTCTGTGACATGGGTGTGGCTCAATCCTGACACCTTCCTAAGATCCCGCTTTCACCCTGCTCCACCTTCTACCCTCTCCCAAAACCCTGGTTCTTCTTCAGATGCCTCTGTGCACCAAGCAATGAGTGGAGAGTCATATGCATTTTTTTGTTTATTTTTTCACACCATGGAGATTCTATTAGTATGTCAGTTTTCTAGATAAGGAAATTAAGGCTCAAAAGGGTATAGAAACTGTCCAAGGTCACGGAGCTAAGAAATGCCTAGCTGGGATGCCTCCCTGTTGCCTGCCCTCAAGATCCATCTTTCTCCTGCCACACCGCCTCCACCAAAACCCGGCTGCTGACTGTCCACACTCAGGACGAAAAGAACAAAGAGATGTCTAGGGCTTTGGCACTCTCTCTCCCACCCCTTCCTTTTGAGAGTTAGTTAAAAAAAAAAAAAAAGTATATGATTTTTTTCCCTCAAGACCAGGAATTAGAGATCAATGCCTCCTCATACTCCTGGAGTTTTAAAAATTGGATGTTTTGATCATTTCTCCAGAGTAGGAGAAACCTTTCTGACGCTACCACGTTAACATTCTGGGCTGACACATGGGCTGTGGCCTCTGTCTCAGAGGTCATCCCTGGGAAGCCTGGAAACTGCACAGAGGCTGGGCTGTCTCTTCCCAATGTCAGAGAGGGTTTTGATGGTCTGAGAAGGGTCGGCACCGCTGGCCCACTGGCAGGCTTCGGTCGTGGCCGCTTTTCACCCCGTAGTCCCCTCAGAAGGGCAGGAGATGGCAAAGAGCCCCACGGAGGTTTCTGAAGGTTCACATCCAGGAAGAGGGACGGCTTTGGAGGGCGGCTGTTGCTCGCCATGGGATCTGTACATTGCCCGTGGCTTCCAGGCATTCTCCTAAACTAGCAGGTATCGACAGCTGGATCGACAGCCAGATTTCGTTATTCTGCAAGTCTTGACTTGATTTTTTTTTTTTTTTTCCCGATTTCACCATACTCACCCACTCCAGCCAGCTCAAACTGCCTGTGCCGGGAGGATGGAGAGGAAAGGAAGTCGGGAAAAAAGTCAGAACTCCCCAGCTGGTCTTCTGGTGTCAGCCAGCTCTCCCACACAGTTTTGGTGCCGACAGCCTCCAGGAACACCGACTCCCTCAGTCTCTTACTTGGCTCCTTCCTCAGAGCTCCGCAAAACCTCCACACAGAGCTCTGTCTTGAAGGCCGCCTTCGTGGAGCGGTCCCCAGGCCTCCATGAGCTGCAGCCGGAGGGGAGCAGTCGTGGGGTAGGAGCACAGGGAGGCGGGGGTCCCCGAAGCGCCAGGGATGCCCACCAGCACGTGGTGAAGCTTGGGACACAGGCCAGGTGCAGGGTAAGGACCCCGGCCCCGAAGGGGTCCAGTTGGAGAAAGACTGAGCGACTGGGGTGGGCTCTACAAGTGGGGGCTCACGTGGGACGGGGCTGAGGACATGGCCCAGCTTCAGCAGCCTGGGCAGGGATTCCTTACCCCATCCTGGGCTTGTGTTTTAGAGCGGAGGCTTCCTGCTTGAGCCCTGAGAGTCACAAGAGTAACTCCATGCTAAGAGGCAGGAAACGGAGGCTGAGATGCTGACATGTCCCCAGCCAACTTCCGACTGTCCAGACCCACGATTTTGTCTGCCAGGCTACCCCCAACCCCACCGCAGGTAGTAGACCCTCCTGCACGTTGCCTTCCCCACCCAAGCATGGCTTACACAGACGGATCGCTCTTCCGTAGGGCACAACCTTCCCCCTTAACCCGCCCAACGGGGTCATCTGACCAAAGAGAGGCTGACCAGGCCCCTCCTAGAGATGTTCAAACTCGGGACCCACGGTGTGACTTCAGCAGACCCCGTCAAGGCCCAGGACATACCCCTTCCCTTTCACTCTCTATTCTGACTTCGTACGATGGATTTTCTTTAATGGATTCTCCCGCACAATCTGTTGACCAGCAGGTTCTCCAAATGGTTCATGCGCCGTTGAGAGTCTGACGCGCTGGTCTCTCACTTGGGCCTGGCTCTTGTTAAAAGCCAGAAGATCAAGAAGGATTGAGTCATTTTCTTCGTTGGGTTTCACAGGCTTTCAGAGAGCTCCAAAGATTCTTCATTTTGAAGCGAAATGCTTCCTTTCACCACCACAGCTCTCTCCCAACCTCCAGAATCTCTCCTGGAATTCAGAGCTGCCGAGTGGCCCTTCCTTTATTACATACCTGAGCCGAACCTTCCCTAATTTCACTGAAACCCCTCAAGCTGGGAGTTAGGTGAACATAGAGTCAGCTGTCTTTTTAACAAAACAGACAGATTCTGACACAGAACCATATTTTGCTATTTTTGTACTATGTGCTTATTTTATCTACTGGACTGTAAACTTTTGGAGAAGCGTTGAATGTCTTTGTTTCCCTTGGCTCCCAGCTCTTCATATTCAATAAATACAGGTTTGATACATCCATGAATCATTCAATCACATCCCTTAGGTTAAATAGAAAATTAATGATTTAAGGATCACTAATGAAATAGATAATCCCACTAAGAAACACTTTATTTTTATTTTTTTATATTTTTATTTATTTATTTGACAGAGAGAGATCACAAGTAGGCAGAGAAGCAAGCAGAGAGAGAGAGAGGAAGCAGGCTCCCTGCTGAGCAGAGAGCCCAATGCGGGGCTCGATCCCAGGACCCCGGGATCATGACCTGAGCCCAAGGCAGAGGCCTAACCCACTGAGCCACCCAGGCACCCCACTAAGAAACCTTTTAAAGCATGGTTTTAAAATAGATCCCAATATTAATAACATTGGGCAAAACAGGTCAGTATTTTTCTCTTGTATGAGGCACAGAAATTCCTACCACCTTGAGGGTGAGAGGAAATTGGAGGGCCCAGGCAGAGAAAAATTGTGCTATAGGTGTATACCTTGATTCTTCTTGTGGGCTAGTGAGCTGGCTATGGTGTGTATGCATGTACGGATGAACGCATAGGATTCTGGGGGGCTCAGTGGAAGCATGGGGGGGCGCAGAGATCCTTTGTTCTCGATTGCCTCTCCAGGCCTGAAGTATTCCCAACCCTCTCCTGCCTCAGTATAGGGCAGGTGGCTAGAGGACATCAGTTGTTCAGGTCCACCCCTAATCCATTCCACTCTCTCCTGGTAACAGCACCGGGATTTGCTGCTGGGGACATACCCTTCCCCCACTCTCAACACCTGTGACTTCATCCTTCTGTTCTAGAAGTGGGCACGTACCCCTGTCCTGGCCAGACGGTGGGTTCTAGCTCCCTGGCCACAGTGTGGATTTAAGAGGAGCCCAACCAGTCAGCCCGGGGTGGGTGGCTAGAAGAGAGGAAAGAGGCACTCTTTCCTAAGCCCAAAGATTCGGGGTGAAGTGGGGAGGTGAGGGACCCTGAAGGCGGAGGTGGTGCCTGAGAATGAAATGAAAGAAAACGAAACCGACCTGGGGTGGTCAAAGGAAGCCGCACAAACTTTACTCAGTGGACTGCCCAAGCTGAGACATCGCCTCCTCTCAGACCAGACTGCTTTGATCTGATTCTCAGTGCAGCTAAGGGTCCTGCCATGAGAACAGGGAACCAAGGGAGAGAGGACTCTGCCACTGAGTCACACTACTCTGGTGCCAACCTGGAAGGGCTCCACTTCCGTGCCTTTCCTGTTCTCTCCCCTGACACTATCTCATACCCGGGCAACAGTCCTTGAGAGGCTGCCTGCAAAGCCCAACGCACCCAAGGGCCCTGGCTTCCCCCCGGTGTCCCGCCCCCTTGTGTCAGCCTAGCTGGCGGGGGGGAGGGGTGGGTTTCCCGCGAGTGCACTTAAATACGTTCCGAGCTGTTTTTAGACTTTTTATTCTATAGACCAGAAAATTGCTGAAATTAGGAGACATTTGAAGTGGCTCTTCAACAAGCCCAGAAGAGATTTCTGTGCTGCTCTATTTAAAAGCCCAGCAGCAGGTTGTTTGGGCTTCTGTCTTGCTGTTATGTAATAAACATAATGTTAAGCTTTGGGAGCCCCCAATACAGGTTGAAAGGGAGGAAAACAGCAGCCTCACAGTGATGCGTTCCCTGGATATGCTTTGTAGAGGTTGGGAAGAAGGTAATAGAGCTTTCTGTGTTAAATAGTGTTAAAAATAACAGCATGTGCACGCAGATCTTAATTACTATGTAAATTCCCGAAGGAACCAGTAGCAAAAAAGAAAATGGAAAGGAGGTGGTTTATTCATATAAGGGGGAAATGTAATCAACAACCAAACAGAAGCTGTTTTTAAGAAGACAAAGGGACCCAGAGGTGTGGACCCATCTGTTACAGAAAGGAGACTGTATTAATTTTCTATGCTGTGTAGCAAATTACCATAAACTTTATGGGCTTGAGAGAGTGCAGATTTATGAAAATTCAGATCTGTGGATCAGATCTCCTGTCATGGTGTGGCTGTGTTCTCTGCTCTGAGTCTCAGGAGGCTGAAATCAAAGTGTCACCTGGGAGGAGCCACCTCGGAAACATGGGGTCCTCTTCTGAGCTCGCTTAGCTTTGTGCAGAATTTAGTTGCCTTTGGTTGTAGGACTGAGGTTCCCATTTTCTTGTTAGCTATCACTAGGCATTGCCCTCACCTCCTCGATGCCTCCCACATCTCACTCCCACAGGCTCTCTCACAACATAGCTGTTATTTCCTTCAAGGCCCCAGAAAATCTCTCTCATGCTTCCAGTCTCTCCACCTTCTTCCATCTTGGACCCCAGACCCTTTTTTAAGGAGCTCAGCTGATTAGGTCAGGCCCACCCATCTCCAGGATTGTGGGGGCAAGAATCTTGGGGGCTATCTTGGAATTCTGCCTACCTCAGGGATCAAAGTTTTGTACAAAAGCAGAGCCCCCAAACATGTAATCTTATTACACTACTGTTATGGACTGAATGTTTATGTCCCACCAGAATTGCTAATCTGCTTTGTTATGGTATTTGGAAGAGGGGTGGTGTCTCTCAGAATGTGGTTAGATTTACATAAGGTCATGAGGGTGAGACTCCTGCAGTGGGATGGACATTCTTATAAGAAGAGGTGGAGAGGCCAGAGCTCTCTACCTCCACCATCTGAAGATACAAGGAGAAAATGGCTATCTTTAAGCCAGGAAGAGGGCTCTCACAAGGAACTGAACTAGCCCACACCTTGATCCTGGACTCCAACCTCCAGAACTGTGGGAAGTAGATGTCAGTCTGTGGTATTTTTTAATAGCAGTCTGAACTGATTGAGGCAGGTACAATACTGAAGGCCACATGAATTTACCTCAATATGAACCTTCTAGAAAGCAGGCTCTTCAAAGACTGTGAAAGCATCCAGTATCTAGAGTTTTCTCATGAGCATGTCTTTCTGTGTACACCTCATTTGTTTGAGTTTTATTTATTCAACCCTTAGCTCCTAGTCTCCTTTTGGCCTGGTGTTGTATCCCAGGGCCAAGTCTATTTTTCCCTTAATTCCATCCACAGTATAGAGCTGAGCCACTTACCAGAATCTGATTTGCCATCCTGTAGGTTGTCTAGAATTTCTCTCATTCGGCTAAGAAGCTCCTGGCTCTATTCTGGGTGCTCAGGAGGCCTTGTCCGATCTTGGATGCAAGGCCAACTGAGCCCGGCACCCTCAGCCCCAAAGCAGAGCCAGGGAAGGAGACCATCCCCCAAGGCCTCTTGTTCAGGGTCTCTTAGGCTCTTTTAGGCTCTTCTGGAGAAATCTTGTCTATTCACTGTTCTCCACTCTCCTGCTGAGTGGGAAAACGAGCCCCACAAGAAAGCAGTTTTGTGGCTGGGAGCCCTGCTATATCCTCATTCAGGTTAAGCATCCTTAAGTAACTGAGAACAGACCTGAGGTAGATTTCTTAGGGCATTTCTCTGTGCTGAGTGCTTAATCAGGAAGAATGTTACACGGGGTACCGAGCTGAGGGCAAATAGCTGTGACCAATTCCCTAACCTCAGTCACAGAAGGGACTTGAGGGTTGGACCTTGGGGTCCCTGGTGTCACCACAAGCGAGATCTACCTCTTCCAGAATCCTTTGCCCAACAGCAGAGCTATTGTGGAGACTTCCCTCACCCCTGCCCTCGTGCCCCAAGTAAGCAAGATGTTTACTCCAGCACTGGAAGGTGGAGGGGGTGTGCAGGCAAAAAGGGGAAGAATGCTAACCATAGCTAACCTAAGTCAGATGGCTGGGCTGGCCACTAACCAGAGCTCTGCCTTGCCCTCTGGGGATGATAGAAGCAAAAGGCTGGATCTCTGCATAGTACTCTGGAGGTTTAAGCTCGGATCTGAAGCTTAGCCACCCCCTGCCCAGAACTATTATTTATTCTCCCCCTTTAAGAGGAGATGACTTGCCATAGACAATAATAAGACCTTGAGACTGACCCCTACCTACTGCCTGTCAGAACCGAAGGGGGTTCCTTAATTTCTCTCAACTTCCATTTCCTCATCTGAAAGAGTAGGGGTAATTATACTTGGCTTGCGGGGTCTTTTTTGAGAATTAGAAATCATATACCTGGCACCGTGCTTGGAAACTACCACTCCCTCCAGAAAGGGTAGTTACTACAGCTGTTCTTGTCAGCCCTGCCTCTGGGTGTTGGCTTTTCATAGCTCTGCCTCAGCTAGGCTGCCTGTTTGAGAGCAAAGATGGCATCCACACTGAGGGTTGCAATTCGAGTACTTGACAGAGAGGAGGCGCTGGGTCTCTGTGTTAAGTGTGGAGGGTCTGGAATTTGAGCAAGGGGCAGCGGCCACTAGGAAATAAGCCATCTACACGCAATGACTATTTTCTGGGTCAGTGGTTCTCAAATTCTTTGTGTTCAGGACACATTCAGAGAAACAGACATATTCAGACACCCGTGAGTCAGCAATAATTGTAACTCTCTCTTTACTACTGAAGAATAGTGTCTTTCAGGAGCTATGAAAGCAATGCCTGCGGGGCACCTGGGTGCCTCACTGGGATAAGGGGCTGACTCTTGATTTTGGCGCAAGTCACCGTCTTAGGGTCCTGGGATTAAACCTTGTGTGGGTCTCCACGCTCAGCACAGAGTCTGCCCGTGATTCTCTCCCTCTACCCCCCCTCAACTCATGTGCTCTCTCATTCTCGCTCTCAAGTAAATCTTTTTTTTTTTTTTTTAAAGCAATCACAGTGGTCTCACTGTTTATTGGGATGTCTTTGACCCTGTGGTTGAGTGGGTAGCTGTTGACCGCCCTGATCTCCCCTACTCATGTGCACAAGAAGAATTCTTCCATGTCCAGTTAACCACCATAACTTCTTGGTCCCTGGCTTGACAACACAGCTTCGATGTTTTCACAGCACTAGAGCTTGTGGCTATGGTGTACTGGCCTGCCAGTCTCAGGCAGGAACTTCAACATTGCCCTTGGAACCCCAGGATTGAACTTTGCAATTCTTATTGGTCAGCAATCTCATAGGTCCTTGACATATAGTCATTTGTAAGTCATTTTGCTAAGACATCAATTTTTAAAAACTAGTTTATTATGCAAGTAATACATGACTCTATATATACGTACATTTAATGCTCAGTACGGAAATACACAGAGAAAACGCTGTAGAAGTCTTCCCCTTTGTGTATTAGTCAGAATAGATCATGTTATAGTACCGTAACAAACACCCCCCAAATCTCAGTGGCCCATGGCCACGAGGTATATTTCTTATTCACGCTGCATGTTTTCTAAGAGTCTACTACACCTATGTTTTTTCCTTCCTCTAGAACCAAAGCTGATGGAAAAAGTTAACTATCTGGAGCATTGTCCATCTTATGGCAGAAAGAGAAGGACAAGGCAAATGGTGCCCTGACTTCCAGAACTCAGCACAAAGGTGACCAACATCACTTCTCCTAAAGCAAGTCACACAGCCATTCCTAAGCTCAACGGCATGGGAATGCATCCTCCACAGAGAGGAATGTGACACAGGAAAGAAAGCGAAACGTTTGGTGAAGGAGAACACATCTCTACCACCTCCTCCTAGGACGACTTCTTTCGTAGAGGTAACCGCTCTCAACAGTTCAGTCCCTTTTCTTATGTATTTGTGTGTGTGTCTCTCTCTCTCCATCTATTTATTTATATTTCTGTAGAAAGAGGCATATACATAAACATGGAATAGTACACATGTTGCTCTGCAACTTTCTCTGTTTGTGTCATTTGTCTTTCCACGTCGGTACACATAAGTCTATCCTGCTCTTCTAACAACTGCACAGCATTTCATGCCATAATATCTTTACATTGTTGGAATACTTTTGGATATTTTCAAAATCATTTGCTCTTATAAATAATGCCATGATAATTATCCTCATACAGACATATATATTTGTGTGCACGTGTATTTCTGAGTAACAGTGTTCTAGAAATAAGTTGTTAGAGGAGAGCATGTGTACATGACAACTGTAATAGGTACTGCCAACTTTCCATGAAAAATGCCTTCACTGGGATGCCCGGGTGGTTCAGTTGATTAAGCGTCTGCCTTCGGCTCAGATCATGATCCCGGAGTCCTGGGACTGTCCTGCAGTGGGGTCCCTGCTCAGTAGGGAACCTGCTTCTCCCTCTCCTCCCTGCTCGAGTGCTCTCTCTCCCTATCTCTGTCAGTATTTCTCTCTCTCAGATAAATAAATAAAATTTTTTTTAAAAAATGCCTTCATCAACACACACAGCTGTCAGCAATATAAAAGAGCCTGATTTCCTACATCATCAACAACTCTTACTATTATCAAACTTTTTCTTTTTTCTTTTTTTGTTGATATGGTAAGTTTTAAAAGTGGTAGTTCATTATTTTATCGTATTTAATGCGTTTCCTTCTTTATTGGTGAGGTTGAGCATTGCTTGTGTTTATTGTCTAATTTCACATTTTTTCTGTTGTGAATTGTCCATTTCCACTCTTTACCTGTCCTCCAGTGGTTGTTTTTCCCTTCACATTTGAATGAGCTATTTGATATTAACCCTTCGTCTGTGCTACTGGTTGTGAATGCAAGCGTTTCTCATTTACCATCAGGAACTTTCCTAAAAACCAGACACTGAGTGAAATGTTACAGCAGCTCTTCTCCTATCCATTCCTCACTACCAACCAATTTCCTGAAACACAAAACAGTGTCAATATGTGTAGCAAATTAGCATGTCAGTTGCACCAATGGTTGCTTCCTGATGATCAATGAATGACTTTTCATAGATGTTTGCATGTGTGGGTTCACATGGTCCCAGTATTCTCAACAACAGACTCAATCCCTTTGCGGACACTGAGTGCTTTTCACAACATCTGCATGGGATTCTGACATTCTTCCCATTATATTTGGAAAGTCACTAGAGAACTCCTCCCCACCCACCCCCCACATGCCACTTTGTTTAAAATGTTATATTGAATCTAGGGGATGTACAAATTAAATTTTCTCTACTAACCTTGGTCCAGAGCACATTGTATCAGAGAGAGATGTGTGCTCTGTGAAGTCTGACTGTCACAGATAGGGGGATTCTGCCGTGGAAAACTTGCCTAGGAGAGAGCTTGTAAGGTGTGTCTCTATTTACTTCCAGTCTGGACATTCTCTTTTTAATTTTGTTTTTGGGGGATTTCCCCCCTAGCTTTATTGAGTTATAGTTGACATGTAACTTGAAGCTATATAATGTGATGAGTTGGCATATACATATGTTGCATAATAATCGCCAGCGTTAGGGAGGCTAACACATCCTTCACCTCTGTAATTTCTGTGTGTGTGTGTGCGTGTGTGTGTGTGTTGAGAACATTTAAGATCTCCTCTCAGCAACTGTCCAATACAACAATACTGTGTTGTATTGTTAACTACAGTCGTCTTGCCGTCTGTTAGATCCTCAGAACTTACTCTGCTCGTAACTGGGAGTTTGTACCCTTTGACCAACAGCTCCCCATTTCTTTCCCTGTCCCTAGCAACCGCCATTCTCTTGTCTGTTTCTGCGAGTTTGGCTTTTTGGATTCCACATACAAGTGAGATCATCCGGGGTTTGTCTTTCTTTGTTTGACTTAACATCGCTTAGTGTATCTACTGCCCACAGGGTCCAGCCACGGTGTCGCCAATGGCAGGCTTTCCTTCTTTTTGTGGCTGAATAATATTCCAGTGTGTTTGTGTGTTTGTATGCACCATATCTTTTTTATTCATTCATCTGTCGATGGACATTCAGGTTGTTTCCATGTCTTGGTTATTGTCAATAATGCTGCAGTGAACATAGGGGTGCACATATCTTTTCAAATGAGTGTTTTTCTATTCTTTGGGTAAATTGCCAGTAGTGGAGTCACTAGATCATACAGTAATTCTATTTTTAACTTTTTCAGGAACTTCTGTACTATTTTCCATAGTGGTGGCACCGTTGTTTATAATTTTGTTCATGGCATCTCTTTCAGTTGCAAGATTTGTCATTTTCATGCAGTCGAATTTGTCAATTATCTTGTTTAAGGTTTTGGGATTTAGAGTCTTGTTTTAAGTGACTTTCCCTATCTCCAATTTTTTTAAAAGTCTCCTACACGTACATATACTTTAATATTGTTAATTTTATGTTTGGCTCTTTAATCACAAGGAATTAATTATTGGGTAAGATAGATGTGAGATAGGGTAGTGGGGTCTACCTTTCCTCTGACCCCAAAGCAGGCAGCATATCAACCCAATACCTTTCTCCAACTGGTTTGAAATGTACCATAAATTAAATTCTCAGCATTTAAAAATATGTATTCTCTATCTTCGGGCATCAGATTTTGCAGTGCTGCTGGTATACAGGGATGCAAATCTCAGGGAGCATGGTACTAAGGACCAGTATCCATGTATCAACACAGGCATTCTCTGTCATTGTAATTATTGTCACACAGGTAAACACTTTATGTGACAAACTATTCTGAGATCAAGGCAGCTGCAGGTGACGCATGTTGAGGGACCTAGGTGAAATGTCTGTTACAGATAACTGGGTTCCTATTGTATAAAATTAGGCAAGTTTTTAAGAGGTCATTTTACTTTTTCAGTTATCCTTTAATGCGCTTTCCTTAAGACCTTTATAGATCTGATGATGTTCAAGAATTCAAGGATTCGGTAACTCTAGGGCGAGTCCCTGGAAACATTCACGTTCTACTGTGCTGTGAGCTTTCTGGGTCCTGGAGATTGTCCTGCAGCTGTTCCCACCTCCGCGGTGGATGGGGGTGAGACTTCTCCAGGTGTTTCCATCCCACTTGTTTTATGAAAGAGGAGGCTGTGATCTCGACCTGCATCCCTTTCTCTCCCCACCAGTCACTGCTCATCCCATGGCAACCTGAGCGCCCCTTCTCCACACCTCTGAAAGGCCACCTGCGGGTCTAGTCAGAGAAGTTTGAAGAGGCCAGAGTTGGGGTAGTAGAATACAGGAGTGTTCAGATGATAGCTGACATCTCTCTCTCTCTCTCACACACACACACACACCACACACAGACACACACAAATACCCTGAGTGAAGATTAGGTGACACCTTAGAACAAGAAGGGCAGCCTGGGCTGAGAAGACAGTCTGAAAGCCTCATGAGGAGTTTTGCGAAAGCTTTAGCCTGTTGGTGGCTGCCAATCCAGGCCAGGCATCTCCTCACCATGGGCTGCCCCCCAGCCGGCCTTGTAGGTCTCCTCCTCATTTCTTCAGGGGGCTTCACCCCCAGAGACCAAGCCCTTGTGCCCCTGCCAGGGCTACTCAAACTTACTGCTCAGCCACGACAAGCTGCTTGAAGCCTCCCTCTGAAGCCTGGAGAGACATAGCCCGTGCCACCGCAGGCAAATGTGATATTTCTCAGCTGTCCCCAGCTCTATCTTTGAAACGGAAGCAAAGTTTGTGTTCCACATCATGTATCTTGGCTTATTTTGATATAAAAAATGCATGTTCAATTTCATGCCTAATCCTCCCTCCTTCCCTCCCAGTAGGTCCCAGTATAAAATCTGAAACTGCTCTCTACTTCACGGTACTCGTTACAGTTGTAATTAATTCATGTTTGCCCAATAATTTAGCTGCTTTCCTTCCCACTGGACTGTCAGCTCCCAGAGGGGGGCACTACATCCTCCTTATTCCCTGCATTCTCAGGGGCTCACTAGTGCCCCTTGGGGGCTGTGGCTTTTAGTCTCCGTAGTGAGAGCCTTCTTATCATGAGGCTGACATGGGGATTCCAGTCCTCGTGCAGGTCAAGTATCTGTGCTTCCTTTTACAAGCAGAAATGCCTGGAGAGTGACCTCACAAAGGGGTCCTTGTTCACCAAGGGTCCAGGTGAGAGGCACGATCCATCGCTGCTGGGGACCCTGTCACAGCTCCTGGCGCTCCCCAGGGACAGCGAGGTGATGACATCACCTGAGAACACATACAAAAAGCACCTATTCTGTAAAGGTCTCTGAGGAGAATTACTCTCAGCTCATTCTTGCTGTACTGGGCGCTTAACATCGTAAGTCATGGTTTCCTGGATTTAGTTCAAGGGCATCGAAGATTTGGTAGTTACTTGATTTATAGAAGTTTTCTCAAGTCAGAGAAGAAACAGAAGTGCGTTTTGCTGAGGGTAGGAAAACAACTCAATTTGGAAGAGGAGCTGATATCTCAAATAAGCAATTATTTCTCAATTCTCAAATAAGCAATTATTTGAGATATAACTTGAGATAATAAGTAAATTATATCAATTTCCCTCACCTTTGGGTCTATTTCTGCCGTCTCCTACATGATGTCAGTGACAACCCTTCTCCTTAACATTCCTGATACCCACAGAGCAGCAGTCAGAAGATTTATGGGTTGGGGCGCCTGGGTGGCTCAGTGGGTTAAAGCCTCTGCCTTCGGCTCGGGTCATGATCCCAGGGTCCTGAGATCGAGCCCCGCATCGGGCTCTCTGCTCAGCGGAAAGCCTGCTTCCTCCTCTCTCTCTCTCTCTCTCTCTCCCTGCCTCTCTGCCTACTTGTGATCTCCATCTGCCAAATAAATAAATAAAATCTTAAAAAAAAAAAAAAGAAGATTTATGGGTTAAAAAAATGCAAATTCCTTGAAACAGCCAAGTGCTGCCTCCGAGTTTCATGCAAAGATGTGGTTAAGCAGCATTTAAAGACAACGCTAAATAAAAATAAGAAGAAATCTGAATTGTGGAATAATTATTACTATAATTACTTGCATTTATTGGACAGTCGTTACCTGGCAGATACTGGGCCGAGTTCTTCACATGGGTTGGCTTGTTCCATAGCAACCATTCAAGGGTAGGGAGAATTATTATTCCCATTTCCCAGCTGAGGAAATGGATCTCTGGAGAGAGTGTGTAACTTTCCCAAGATCTTGCCTAGTGGAAAAAGAGTCAGAGCTTGGAGGCTGGTTCACATCATTTTCTGGTGCGGGCTCTTCCCACTGATCATGAATAAGCAATTAACACTTGTGTTTGAGAAAGAAACAAACTCCCTCATGCTGAGTACCACTGGCTGGTGAGCTTCTGTTGTTTGCTCCAGGGCCGAAGAGATTTGTTTCCCTTGACAAAGACATAAAGATCCTTTGTAAGTGGCACGTTTATGAACTCTTAGGTGATTGAAAATCTGTTGTTCCCTTCCCTTAAGAATGTTAAGCATTGCCTCTCCTCTGCAAACCCATTACAACCTAACACAATTTTTGTGAGTTTGGCCCACGTTGAAAATCCAGCAAGACCCCCATCTCGGTTTGGCCGGTCATCAGAGAGTTCTGACCAGCGGTGCTCTTTTGAACACTAGGCTGACATTCGCAGCCTCTGCTGAACATCGCTCTCTGAGAGCAGGGCTCCCCAGGGCTTCTTGCAGTCACCGCAGTTGGTTGGAGTTTGTAGATGCTTCAAGCTACCTTTATGGAGTACTCGGGAAGACCTTTTCCCTACAGCCACTGACCTTTCCATCCATCCGGGTCCACAACTTCCCCCACTTCGGGAAACATTTTCAATCCCCTTCTGTCCGATGCAACAGGGATAGACAGAACAGGTACTATCTGCCCAATGTTGTGCTACTCCAGGCCGGGGGAGGAGACTCTCTATAAAATATTAACATATTAATAAAAGCTGACATTTATTGACTGCTTCTCATGAAGCAAGACTTCGTTTTATCCTCACAGTCATTTTTCAGAGTGGCGGAGTCCCAGGTCCCAGTAGCAGACTGAGGGTCCAGGCTGATTGCAAATCTGACATCACAGTCTGAGATCTTAACCCCTATTTCTTTGGGACCATTGCAGTGAATGCCAGGCAGTCTGAAGACAAGGGTGGGACTAGTCCAGGCAGAGTCCAGGGAAGGAGTGGAAATTGAGCTGGATTTAAAGGATTGCATTAGGGGCGCCTGGGTGGCTCAGTGGGTTAAAGCCTCTGCCTTCGGCCCAGGTCACGATCTCAGGGTCCTGGGATCAAGCCTGCATCGGGCTCTCTGCTCAGCAGGGAGCCTGTTTCCTCCTCTTTCTCTCTCTGCCTGCCTCTCTGCCTACTTGTGATCTCTGTCTGTCAAATAAATAAATAAAATCTTTTTAAAAAATTAGGGATTGCATTGGAAAGATTGGAAGGGTTTGCCCTGGGGTGGAGTCGGGGCAGAAAAACAGGCTCTCTTGTTTTTGTTCTCCCTATAGAGCAGTGGAAAAGGTGAATTAGAGCACTTTGTGGTTGGCATTACCAATTAATTTTAAAATGAACACCCGCCTTGTCATTTGAACTTAATCTTATTATAGCAGATCTCTTCAGATTTCTTTTGTTTGTGTGGATTTTGCAGGCAGGGGTTTTAAATCAATCAAAGAGCGTCTGGGCTGAAAGGAATTATTTTTTGTGTGCATTAAAATAATTAGCCCAGTTCCTCTCTGAAGCAATAAGTAAAACATCTCTAATTCCTGTCTTAGAGGAAAAATAATACTGTATAGGGCAAAAACATTCACCTAACTACCTCTCTTTTATTTCTAGAACATGGTGTGATGTCCAGGAAAATGAATTTACACTGTCTAGAGGAAGAGCTGAGATCAGCATATGTAGCCTGAACTCAGCACAGATACCATGTCCTTGACAGTCATGCTTAATTTGCATGACAAGTGAGCAAAGTTTTCCAGTAACAGAGAGGGAACAGACTGAGAAACACGTTTCAACTTATATGTCCTGCACACGCTGTCAGGATACCTCACTGTCCTCTTTTCTCCCACTTTGTGCCATCCCACCATAAAAGTGCCTCATGTAAAATATTCTCACTGGGATATCTGGACTTTGTTTCCAAGTCATTTAATTTCCCCCTGGTTGTTGACTCTGTGTCCTTGTCTGTACATCATCGACCTCATTCACGGTTTCAGTCTTCTTGTCTTTTTTGCAGAAAGTAATTTTTTTCAAAGACATATTTCAATACACATAAGGGGGAAATTACCCGACTTTGATCTAGCATCTGCAAAGTAGCTTTGGTTTGTTTCTGAGAGAGCTAGAATCAGGTGACTCTCTTCTCTGTATGGGGGCAATCCAGGCTCTCTGTTCCTGCATAGAGATAAGCACTGTTGGTGGCAGCTCTGTGGTGTGGCTGGGCCGGAGCCTACCTTCAGGTCCAGCGTCTAGCCCTGATCAGTCGAGTTGATCATGGGAAACGGTCTCTCCTGTTTCCTGGGAGTAAGGCAATGCGTGGACCTTACTGCCGCCAGGCCTCCTACAGTCATTAGGGACTTAGCCCTAGGAAGCAACTCACATTGGGTGTGAAAGACAGGGGAGGTAGAAAGAAAGAGAGTCCTCCTGTCACTGAAACAATCAGTGCTGTTCGCTCTACCTCCCAGTTGGCCAATAAGTCCCTCTTTGTTTAAGAGTTTTAATTCAGTTTTCTGTTACTTGCTGCCAAAAGCATTTTATCCGCTACACCCGACAACTGGGCTGTTGAACGGGAACACAGTTCTACATCTCACAGTGCAGTTTATCCGCGGCAACCAACGGTCGCGTATTGGGTAATTAAGTTGCAGCCACTGATGGTAGATGAGGTAGGACAGACTGTGCTGTTAGAAATAGAATTGTAGGGACGCCTGGGTGGCTCAGTGGGTTAAGCCGCTGCCTTCAGCTCGGGTCATGATTCCAGGGTGCTGGGATCAAGTCCCGCATCGGGATCTCTCCTTGCTTCTCCCTTCCCCTCTCTGCCTGCCTCTCTGCCTACTTGTGTGATCTCTGTCTGTCAAATAAATAAATAAATGTGATCTCTGTCTGTCAAATGTGATCTCTGTCAAATAAATAAATGTGATCTCTGTCTGTCAAATAAATATTTATTTGACAGAGAGAAATCACAAGTAGGCAGAGAGGCAGGCAGAGAGAGAGGGGGAAGCAGGCTCCCTGCTGAGGAGAGAGCCCGACGTGGGGCTTGATCCCAGCACCCTGAGATCATGACCTGAGCCGAAGGCAGAGGCTTAACCCACTGAGCCACCCAGGTGCCCCTAAATAAATAAAATATTAAAAAAAAAAAAGAAATAGAATTGTATTTTTCACTCATGTGACAGCCTGAAGCAAGTGTTCCTGGTCAGCAGTTGGCTCTCTTCCCCTTGGTTCCACTAGTTTCTCAGGAAACCAGCTTCCTTCCACCTTCTGCCTCCCCCATCTCCTAGGGCTTTGTCAGCATCCTCATCAAGCTGGCAGAAGGGGAAGGAAAATGAAGGGGGTACCTCTGCTTCTTAAAAACCTGGGTCCAGAAATGGTATGAACCATTCCCACTCTCCTTTGGCTCAAACTCAGTCATGTGGCCACATTGCCCAGCAAGGAGGGCCAGGAAGAAAAAGTAAATTTTTGATAACTAGTTCACAGTCTTGCCCAGAAAGAATGTTCTATAAGATTATTAAATTACATGACAAAAAGCTCAAGTACAGTGCACATACTATCAGCCCGATTTTCCAAATGCCCACGTCTATACGTACATAAGCTATGGCTCTATTTCACCATTTGTTCTCGCTGTCCTGCAACCATGTTCCCTTTCTGGCACCTTCGTGAAGACCGCATTTCCAAATACACTCCACCACCCTCTGGTGAGCATTACAGATTTCATTGTAGATCTTGTATGGAGACTAAGATGAAATCAAATTCCTCTATGGACACTTGTTCTTTCCTCCAAAATCCGCACCCCATGTCAGTGGTCCGTCCTTACCATCCACGTGCTTCCCTTCCACCGTGACCAGCACAATCACCACCTGACCAGAGCCCACTCTGCCCCCTGCCCTTGGTTATATGCCATCTCAGAAAAACAAAAACCTGCTAATCAACTCAAAACCAATGATATACTTTTCTCCTCCAGCATACCCCTCCAAGAACTTAGCGAATAATTCACTGAACAAAGAAAGGTTTCTTCTTGGGGCACATCTGCTGGGTGGGGAGCTGCTAAATAAGGTGAATTTTTGCCATAAAAACTCACTTCTGTAGACAAAGAAAACTGGAGGGATAGTCCCAAAATGTCACCCGTCTATCTCTAGATAACTGGATTACACATAATTTTTTTTTCCTCCTGCGTAATTCTGTACTTTTCTGTAAATTTTGCTTCTGTATTTTTAAAATTCTCTATAGTACAGGCTGTATTTCTTTAACAAGCTGAAAAGACATATTGTTTCCCCAAGATTTTACTTATTTAGAGAGTAGGGGAAGGGGCAGAAAGAGAGACAGAACCTGGAGCAAACTCCCTGCTGAGCACAGAGCCTGATGTAGAGCTAGACCCCGTGACCCCGACATGACCTGAGTTGAAATCAAGAGTTGGACACCCACCCAACTGAGTCACCCAGGTCCCCCAAGCTGAAAAAACATATTAAAGGAATGTATTTTCGCTCAACTTCTGTGATGATAGGGAACTGTCAATCAAAAACCACAATAAGATCCTACTTCATGCCCACTAGGATGGATACCATAAAAAAAAAAAGAAAAAGAAAAACAGAAAATAGTAAGTGTTGTCAAGGATACAGAGAAATTAGAATTCTTGATTGTTGCAGGGAATGCAAACCAGGGCAGCTGCTGCGGAAGACAGGATGGAGGCACCTCCAGGCATTAAACGTTGACTTATCATAGGATCCAGCCATTCCGCTTCTGGATTGACACCCAGAAGAAGTAAAGCAGTATCTCAAAAAGGTATTTGCACCCCCATGTTTATAGCAGTTTTATTCACAATAGCAAGGAGATGGAAGTAGCCCAAGTACCTACCGGTGGATGAATGAATAAACAGAATGTGGCATTTACATACGATGAGATATTATTCAGCCTTCAAAGGAGGGAAATTCTGGCACATGCAGATGATGAATCTTGAGGACATTATGCTAAGTGAAATGAGATGGTCACAAGAACACAAACACTGTACAATCTACTTGTACGAGATACTTAGAGTATCAGGTTCCTAGAGGCGGAAAGTACTATGGTGGTTGCCGGGGCTGGGGGAGATAGGGAACGGGGAGTTAGTGTGGAATGGCTACAGAGTTTCAGCTGGGAAAGATGAGAATATTCTGGAGATGGAGAGGAGTGTGAATGTCCTTCACACCACTGAACTGTATACTCAAATGGTTATTTGAAGTGGCAAATTTTTGTATATTTTACCATAATTTTTAAAAGAAATTTGCCTTTCCAGAAGCAGCTTTATGAGAATCTTTACTTGGATAGCTTGTGATCTCTTTTGAAACCAGATATTGCTATAGTTCAGACTTTCCATCTATATAGTATTACTGTTTTTTTTAATTTAAATTTTGTTAATTAACATACAGGGCAATATTGGCTTCTGCAGTAGAATCCAGTGATTCATCACCCTCATACAACACCTAGTGCTCGTCCCAGTGCCCTCCCCCAGAGAGCACATCCCCCACCCACCGCCCTCCACCAACCCTCAGTTTGTTCTTGGTCATTAAGAGTCACTTATGTCTTGTTTCCCTCTCTCTCTCTTCTTTTTTCTTCTTCTTCTTCTTCTTTTTTTTTTAATTAAGTAAGCTCCACACCCAATTGTGGAGCTCAATGCAGGGCTTGAACTCACAACCCTGAGATTGAGACCTGGGCGGAGATCAAGAGTGGGACACCTGACTGAGCCCCCCAGGTGCCCCTATAGAGTATTACTTTTAAAATGAATTTGTAAGTGATGTAAGGAAAAATACTTATTACACCCAAATTACAGAAGGCACAGGGATTGATAAGCTATGGCTTTCTCCTCCCTAAAGATTGTCTGGTAAGTGAGAAGGACAAGTAAACAATGAACTACGGGCCACAGGGAAATGAAACCATGGCCAAGTGTAGAGATAAAGGCACTGAATTCTGCCTGGGTGGTTAGCGGGGCTTCCCAGAGAAAGAAGTGTTTAAACACTTGGGGGTTTACTCGTAGAGAAGAAGACGTGAACATGGGGGCACACTGGAAACTGGAAGAGAGATGAAGGGACAGCACTGGGACGTGAGGAAAACAGTCAAGCCACAAGTACCGTCCTCAGAGGCCTCTGCGTGGTCACAGGACATCCTGGGACTTTGGACATGCCTGGCTAAAGGCTGGTGAGAAGGCAAGCTCAGGCCTGCATGGGGCAGCATTACCTTTACCAGGGAGAGGACCCAGGAGGCCGGCCGAACTCAGAAATCACGTGAAAGCCAGCCACGGGTCAGGGCCAGAGTGGAAACCTTGGCTGGCTCAGCGGTGTAGTTCTAGAGAAAGACGGAGCCCGCCAGAGCTCCCTGTGCAAACAGGGGAGTGGCTCCCTGCGTGTTGGTGCCTGATCGCGTGCAGCTGTTGCTGTTGTAGTCTGACAAGAAGAATGGAAGCTTTTTTCACTCATTCCAAAAGCTTCTGTAATGTTTTGTTGGCATCTTGGACTTGGCCAAGCTGAGGCCCATGGCTTCCCCCAAGCACGGACTTCTCTCGGGAAGATGGCAGGCAAATGGTGCATAGCTGGGCAACCATCACCTTGGCCCAGGAAGAGTGGTGGCCAGAGCATGCTTGTGAACTGGACATCTGTGGGCGCTGCGTCAGTTGGGTTGCGGGATGGGGAGATCGATATGTGATACAGGGATATTGTAATATTGGACCTGGAAGATCTTCAAGGTCAACTTAGTTGCTACCTTATTGTCGATTGGCGTGGGTCCCTCCTGCCACTGCAGCTGTTTCTGGCCTCTGAAGCCTCTGTCATTTGCTGGTCCCCCCCTCCTCTGGGGCACGCCTGGTCCAGGCACCTGCCTAGATGGCCCTTGTGGCTCCTCTCTGAGGCTCTAGCTCCCTGCCTCAGAGGACCCTTCCTGCTGCACCAGGGACCAGAGCGGTGAGCGCCCACAGCTGGCTCTCATCGGGCCATGGCTAGAGCACAAACTGTAGGGGATGGGTCATGTGGAAAATCCCACAAATCCAGATCCATCCGCTCTCAGGGGATCAGGCCCTGACCCTCTCTTATCCACAAATCACAAAAACCTCTACCCCCTTACCTTCTTGGAAGCCTCTTTCAATTCCCCGGGCAGGCTTGACTGCACAAAGAGCTGGAAACTCCCTGCCTGGGGTCAGGACACCCAGGTCTGGGAACACAAAGCGCTGGCTGTTTTTCCTGGAAGGGAGATGGGAAAATTATCTTGTCATTGTTTTTGTTGACAGGTCAAAGTGGCAAAAAAGATAAGCTACGATTAATTTCTCAATATCTCACTTTGTTGCTCGTTAATGAGCTCACTTGCCTGAACACCTGGAGACAGGTGGGCTAGGCTCCCCATCTGACACCATGACGTCAGTGGAGCCCTTGGCCTGACACCCGTTAGTCTGTTCTGGGTCTTTCTTGGCTCCCTAGGATGTGCCTGTCAGTTCTAGTGGGCCACTGATTGCCGCTTCCTTTCCTTTCCTTTCCATCCCTGTTGCTCCTAGGTGGCACGTCCCACCTAGTTCTGTTTGTTCTCTAGTCTGTCTTCTCTGGCTCTCATCAGGTCTGTTCATTCTCCTAGTTCTTCCCCTGTGTCCTCAGGCACAAAGCCCCAGAGGATCTGATTGGATTTTAGGGCAGAGCCACACTCATGCAGTAGGATCAAACCCAAGCGATGCCTGAGCATTAAGAATCTGAGGGATGAACCCTCTTTACTTCCATACAGATTCAAACTCCCTTTGTACTAAGGATCCTGGCATGCCCGACGGAGGAGTAGCGTCCTTTGTGACGAGCCCACTGCCCCAGGCCCAGGTCAAGAAACCGTGAGATCAAACAGCCTGAATGAAGCTACGTGGACAAGGCCCTTCCCTCCTGTGGCTCAGGGAAAGCCCTTGTCTTTGTTCACCAAAGAAAAGGCCTTGTTCGCTTTTTCTGGAGTGTTCTTTAAGGAAGCTTGCAATCTGCTCCGTTCTGTATATTGGATTTTCCATCTTGACTGGGGCCCTAGTGAAGCTGAAGCCAACCTCCCCTCTGATGTCCAAAGTCAGGGACTTTACAAGTTCTCGACACTGGAAGCTTTGCGACATCGGAGCCTCTCCCCCGGCTTCCTTCTCCAGCCTCTCCCGACAGTCTCAGAGTC
>RCUC01163686.1:0-47495 GCA_003697995.1 Taxidea taxus jeffersonii | reverse complement strand
GATTAAATTTACATAAAATTCAAAACCAGGCAACATTAAGCAATGTTTTAAGTAGAATAATAGTTATATTTTGCAGTAGGGAAAGGGGGAGTGATTAGGGAAAATTTTGGAGTGCTTTCTACACTTGATATACAAGCTAGTTACAGAAATCTAGTCCCTTGGGAAAAATGTTTGCACTTTTCTTAATATATGTTATTCTTCAACAAAAAGTTTACTTTTGAAAAGTAAAACAACAGAGTAATTTATTTGTATGTCCTTAGGCAAGTCACTTATCTCTGAACCTCCAATTTTCTATCATGTGTAAAATAAGCAGTTGGACAAGATAGTCTTCAGATTTCTTTAGATTGCAAAAATGCTTTGATACTACAAAAGATCACTTGTCTCACAAGGACAAACTGGATCAATAAATCTATACTGATATCAATCTCATTTTGGCAGTCAGATATATCCCTCCCCCTTTACCCAGTTCTTCAATCCTTACTTAAATAGTAAGAAGCAAGTTTTTTGGTAGCATACATACGTAGAGAATACTCCCTCCAGATAAGTAGATTGATATATACAATGAGAGAAAAAATTTTTAATAAAATAAAGCCAAACAAAAAGGAGAGATAGGGAACCATCTCACTCTCAAAAACCTGCCCCTTGAATTTCTTTCAGATTCTCATTCATATAGAATATTTAATCTTTAAGTTATTTTATCCCAAAAGAATCTACAGTTCTGAAATCAGACAGGAATGGGCTTCATAGGAATGCAAACAAACAAAAAAAACAAAAAAACTGCCCTAAAATATGTCTTCAGCACAACTACCTAAGCACCCAATGTTCCACCATTAGAGGATCTTCTTAGGTTGATCAGCCCTTTACCTCACAGAGGACTGGCTTTTGAAGACATGAGACACAGGAAATAAGCTTTGTGCACATGGAAGAGGATGGTAGAGATCAAAAGCCTAGTGCATGTCTAGAAGAGGAGGCTGACATTTGGTACCAAGATGGCACTTGATGACAAGATGACCAGCCCAGAACCAAAAATCAAAAAAACGTAAGGGAATGGGAGTCAGGTATCCTCCCACTACTCATTTTCTAACTAACACCAACTTATTCCTGATTCTCCTCATGTTTCTACACACACACACACCCCCCTTTGTGAATTTCACCACACAATAAGAAAATAAAATTCCACAAATGGCCTCTTTTCCCTAAACGACCGTAAGACAACCAGATGAACTGTTTACTTTATAAACTATTAGTTATATATAGAAATCTATAGAAGGACTGCTCAAAATTGCCCTCCACTCAACTGTAGAAACCAAAGTATAGATCTCTCTGCTTATGGAGCTCTATAAGGAAATATTGGAGATTCATTGGGGAATGAGCAAACGTCACCAATTAACAATCAAAATAATGGGGAAAAAAAAACCTAAATCTCTCATGTATGAAATATTACAACTCTTAAATTCCCTAGTAGTGTATCTCTTAAAAGGACAAAATAAAATACAAATCAAGAATTGTTCTTGGAGGAATATTCCTAGATCATGTTGTCAGGAAACAGATAATATGTCATTTCTCCTTAGCTCTCAGGGAGAATAGAAGTGTCTAGAGAATATGCAATGAGCAAGTTACCTGTTGCTGTCTTTCACAAATTTTAAACAGAGACCAAAAGCAGTTTGGTTGGTTTTTCTTAATAAGGCACATGCATCTCCAGAGAACACATCCTCACTAAGCAAAAGCTGCCTCTAAATGTCTTTTCATGCCTTCCCAGCTGGGGCCAGGGTTTTGCTCTCTCCTTTAGAGGCAAAGGGCTCTGCTATACAACTGAAAAACAGATAGGGCAGAATTACATTTTTAAGGCAGTAGTTTAGGTGTCGGTCTACTTCTCCAAACTGTAAAAACATAAGCAATTGTGCAAATACTACTTCACTTGTAAAAAAAAAAAAACAAAAAAAACCCCACTGACCTCAGCCCAGTACAGAAAGATACTGTGATGGGGCGCCTGGGTGGCTCAGTGGGTTAAAGCCTCTGCCTTCGGCTCAGGTCATGATCCCAGGGTCCTGGAAACAAGCCCTGCATGGGGCTCTCTGCTCAGCAGGGAGCCTGCTTCCTCTTCTCTCTCTGCCTGCCTCTCTGTTTACTTGTGATCTCTGTCTGTCAAATAAATAAATATAAAATCTTTAAAAAAAAAGAAAGAAAGAAAGAAAGAAAGACGCTGTGGTAAAATGGGCTTTTCCACCCCTACAAGGTAGGGGCAAGTTGGGAGAAGAGAAGAGAACACAAAGAAGGAAGTATGAGAGCAGAACTAGAGCTGTGACCATGGCCAGAATGATTCCCTAAAGAATTCAGAGCTGCCCAGACGCTGGGGCTCACCAAGAAACCACTCCCGCAGCCATCCCTGAGGACTACTGTGCCTGAGATTTCTAGTCTCCCATCCCACACCTATTTCACTGTAAAAATACAAGTCTTTTCTGCATTTATGAATGCCAGGTTAAAGACCATGTTTCTCCATTCTCCTTAAAGTTAGATGTGGCACATAACCAGGTACCAGCCAATGGGAAATACGAATACAAGTGACTTGTGCAACTTTCTGTCACATCCCTTAAAAATAAGACACATGACGTTCTACTATTCTTTCTTTCTTTCTTCCTGTTTTCTGGAAACCAGACATAGTGGAGGCACGTGCGAAAAATGGAAGAGCTGCAGAAGGTGCTCAGAAGCTGCTGGGTCCCCACGCCATGGATCCACTGTGTAAGTTCTTACACTCACTCAGCAGCCATACCAATGTCCTAAAATTCACAACCACCAATTGCTACTGATCAGTTCTTCACCACCTTCTGTCCCATTGGAGTGATGATTATCTCTGCTCTAGAGGTTGCCCAGTGCCCCCATTAAGCATGGATGATCCCTCACTTTACAACCTGGCACAATGGCAATCTCACCCCATCATTACTACCAAGAATGTTGGGTTAGCACAAACAGACAACTTGCAAGGTCATGGTAGTTTGAATCAAGAGCCCTGTCCTAATCCAAGTGGGGCCATGATGAACCAGTTTCAAAAGAGCAGTGGCTATAATATCTCTGATGACAGCTCAATAACCTTTTTTCTCCAGCCAGGAAATTTGAGGGGTGAGCCTGAGCAGGGTCACCTAAATAGATTGCACCTGCCAAGACCGGGTGATGGAATAAATAAGTGCATGTGGAATGGAAATTAGGGGGCTAGACCTAAAATAAATTTAACAGATTGTCTCCTCTTTAAGTGCTCCTTTTAATCAGCTGATTTCATGAGACTTTGCTTTGCAGAGGAGATGTGACTCATGAGCATGCTTGCCAGAGACAGATGCTTGTGGGTTTTGTTGTTTTTTGTTTTTTGTTTTTTAAAATTCTATCAGACAGGGATCTGCAAGAAATTTGGATGAAGAGAAAGGCCAATGATAAATATGATTTGAATCAAAGCAGATTTGGGGTAAGACATGCAAAATTTTTATAGACTCACAGCTCCTGAAACTATGTTCAAAGACATAAAAATAAAAGGAGAATCAGAGTTTTACAAATAAAGGACCTTAGAGATGACCTAGTTCAACTCTATTTTCCCAAGTAAACACTTAACATAGTATATAATACACAGTTGGCAATCAAATATTGTTTTCTTTTATTTTTTTTAATTTTTTTTAAGATTGTATTTATTTATTAGTTAGAGAGAGAGAGAGCGAGCAAGCACAGGCAGACAGAGAGGCAGGCAGAGGCAGAGGGAGGAGCAGGCTCCCTGCCGAGCAAGGAGCCCGATGTGGGACTCGATCCCAGGACGCTGGGATCATGACCTGAGCCGAAGGCAGCCGCTTAACCAACTGAGCCACCCAGGCGTCCCCAAATATTGTTTTCTAGTTGTTGAGTGAATGATTGCCTGACTAGAAAATAAGAGAAAAGAGTGATTCATCCAAAATTACACAAGAAATATTCAGGTAAACTAAGATGTCTCAAGCCCAAGCTCAACACATTTTCTATGCTGCTTTCTCTTATTATGTAGCATAGTCCTTTTCATTTTTTAAATGAAACCCAAATTTCATGCACACACTTTCCTTTTCCTGGTGTCTCTGTCAGTTAGGATGGTTTTAGCTGCAGGTAACAGAAAACTTAGCAAAAGTAGCTTAAGTTAGAAGAGTATTTTACTTTACAGAAACCTAGGGGTGAGTTGTCCCAGGTTTGATTTTGATGGCTCAGCATCATCAAGGACCTAAGAATTTTCCATATTTCCATTTTCCCATGCTCATGTCTTGCCTTTATTTGGGGTCCTATTTTCTCATGGTTGTCAAGTAGTTGTAGTATTTCTTTTTATCTCTGTGAAAGCATCCAAGCAAAAAACAAGGGACACAGGTTAAAAAAAAAAAAAAGTCTTCCTTTTCACACCACTGTATTAATAAAAAGAAAAATTGTTCCCTGGAGCACCTGGGTGGCTCAGTCATGATCCCAGGGTCCTGGGATTGAGCCCCATGGTCCTGGGATTGAGCCCCACATCGGGCTCCCTGTTCAGGGAAGAACCTGCTTCTCCCACTCCCTCTGTTGCTTGCCCTGCCTGGGTGTTCTCTCTCTCTCTCTCTCTCTGTGCGTTATCAAATAAATAAATAAAATCTCTTTAAAAAAGAAAGACAGAAAATTATTCCCCAAACTTTCAACATACTTCCCTTTACATCTCACTACCAGAAATGGGTCACATGCTCACCAATCACTGGTATAAAGAAGTGAGGTAGAGATAATTGGCTTAGGCCAATCGTGATTCACCTATAGGAGCGGGGCACATTCTATCCCAAACAAATGTATTCACAAGGAAGAAGAGGAGGTGGCTCTCCGAAGACATCTGTGAGATTCTGCTGCATCCACAGGTTGCTTTAGCAGGTCTACTCAAACCTAAGCCCGAAGGTATTATATCTCACCAATGTTACATAAAGGAGTATGAATTCAACTCAACAAACATTTGTCAATCACTTTCTATTTACCAGTCTCCACACAGACCCTGCCATTAAAACAGCAAGTGGAACTGACACTTTTCTTACCCTCAGAGAGCCCACTGAACAGTGGCAGATGAAGACCACTAAGTAGGCTATTACAATCCAAAATGATGTGTGTTCTTGTGGGGAGAGTGCCCACACACATGGGATAATAAGGAAGCCATAACTAGCCCACGTACGGATGGTCAGGGAAGGCTTCCAAGAGCAGGTGTCATCAACAGAATAAGTAGAAGCTAGCATGGAGATGTTATGGGACAAGCAGAGCATGTTCCAGATAGAAGCTTCAGCATAAGCCAAATGCAAGAGACAAGTGAGAATATGATGAATCTGAAGGCTGGAGGAAAAAAAACAATTCAATATGACTAAATTGCTGAACATAAGGCAGAGAGATCAACTGAAACTAAAGAGGTAAGAGCTGGTATTTGAATTAGCCTATTTCAAGTTTTGGCCAGTTTGACAAAGGATTCGCCATGACAGCCATAGGTGGAGTCACAGGTGTAAAAACAATGAAACGGCAGCAAGCACGAGGCGATCTCCCCAGAGGAAATGGATCATGACACTGCTACTTGGTGACTCGAAATTCCCTTTGCCGACTCTCCATCTATTGAGGCTATTACAGACCAGGCTGAAAATAATGGACCAGTTCAGAGTGTCAACAGCTCCCCAGCAGAAGGACTAGTGTGGGTAATGAGTGTGATTTGACAGCCCAAGGTCAGATATTTAACAATATTCCAGAGTTTAAGTATGATACACTGAGCGCTGTTTTAGCTCCTAACTTGAAAGGCTCACAGCTGCTAATATTTACAGAAATAGGAAGCAATTACAGTCCGCTGCCACAGGAGGAACTTAAATAATTTAAGACTCATAATGCCTCTGATTCTTTTCAAGCCATCTTTTCTCCAGAACCAGCTGCTTCTAGCTCTCAGAAAGCCCTCTGTTCAGAAGGCAGAATCGCCCTGATGCACAGCACTGCTTTTGCTCGCCCAGAAACTCAAGCACACAGCTTTTTGGCATCCACAACATTTCTCCCACATTTGTACTTCATCTCTGGAAAGGGACCCTTTTCTCACCAGCAGTGAAACCCCACAGCCATCTGCCCAGGCTAATCTGGGTAAACTGGCATGAGCAGAGAGAACCATAATGTAATTTCACAAATTAAACTAATTTATTTCAGTAGCCATTTTCATGACACAGACATGGCAGGACAAGAATAGCGAAGAAAGGGGAATGGGGCGGGGGGGGGGGGATTGATGGTGTTCAATGCCAAACAGAAGAAAGTCAAATTTTAAGTGCCTAGAGTTAACATGTGAACGACCCCCAAGAGTCTGTTCTTATGATTCTCTTGTGAATTCCGCACTTTCCCCCAGGGGTCAACAAGCTGATGAGTGGGATAAGAAAATGTAGACAATTATAAAATTTTTTTAGTTGAAGTTTAGATTGAAGAGCTTCTAATATCAGCCTATAGAACGATCTTTGCAAGAATTAGAGAACTCTGCAAGAATTAGAGAATTCTTTGCAAGAATTAGAGAACGGAAGTATCTGCTCTCATTATAAAGTTCTAAAATATGACCAAGAACATAACTGGTAAAGTTACCTCACCTGGGGATAAACGCTTTTTATATGAAAAGTATTCTAGGATCTTTGGGTTCCACAATCTCACATTTATTGTCACAGCTTTTCTTGGGAGGACATTAGGCTAGAAGGGAAGGAATATGTTTTCTGGCCCCCAATATATTAGCTCTTAAATCCCAGCGCTACCCATTTATGGCTCCCAACTCTGGCTGGTTATTCCATGTTTCTGTGCCTCAGTTTCTGCATCTGCAACATGGAAATGATCTTATAAATAAGTTTTAATCAGAATTAAATTATGGTAAACGAAATAACTTGGACAAGAACCTAATAGTGTCTAGGCTATAGAAAGCATCCAATGAAACCTGGCACTATCGCTTCTCTCCCAATACTTGCTCTTCCATTTTTCTCATCAGGATAATATATATACCTTTCCAGTGTCTGTAGTGTTTGGGAGAAATGTTAATCAGTTGCTCCTGTCTGTTCCTTGAAAAATACTATAAAGAAACTTTTTTTTAATGTGTTGAATTGTGTTCCCCACAAAATCTGTGTGTTAAAGTCTCTACCTTAGGACCTTATAATGTGACCTTATTTGGAAGTAGAGTTGTTGCAGATGTAATTAGTTAATATAAGGTCATTCCAGAGTAGGGTAGGCCCCTACTCAATGCACCGGGTATCCTTTTTTTTTTTTTTTTTAAGATTTATTTGTTAATTTGAAGGGGGAAGGAGCAGAGGGAGAGATAATCCTGAAGCAAACTCCCTGCTGAGCATGGACCCGCCTCCCCCACCTCGAGGCTTGATCCCAGGACTCTGAAATCATGACCTGAGCTAAAATCAAGACGACACCCCCATCCTGTGTCCTTATAAAGAGAACACCATGTGAAGAGACAGGCAGCCCCCCAAGGAGAACACCATGTGAAGATGTAGGCAGAGCTCTCAGTGATGCAGCAAAAGCCAAGAAATGTGAAAGATTGCCAGCAAACTACCAGAAGTTAGGAGAAAGGCATGGAATAGATCTTTTCTCATGGCGCTCAGAAGGAATCAGCCCTGCTTTGACCTCAGATTTCTAACCTCTAGAACTGTGAGATGAGTTTCTGTCATTTAAGCTGCCCAGTTGGTGGTATTTTTGTTACAACAGCCCTGGTACCAATACAGACCTACTGCTAAAGTTATTTTCTGCTCAGTGTACACATTAATAGCTTTTACCACCACAACATTTTTTATAGGTTGTCAATGACTTTAGGTCTTTTTGGTAAACATCCAATTATATACTGTGCAAATAACATGGCTAACTTGGAAAATTCTGTCTGTCTGAGAACACAGAGGTCCTTAGAACATTGACCCCTTAGTCCTAAAGCACTTTGAATAAGAGGTTCCATTGGCTCTGTCTACCTATTTTTCTTTCCCCTAGATGTCAAGCTCCTTGAAAGCAGAAGCCGTATTTCATTCACCTTCATATCCCCAGCATAAAGATGTGCAAGAGGGGGGCGCCTGGGTGGCTCAGTGGGTTAAGCCTCTGCCTTCGGCTCAGGTCATGATCTCAGGGTCCTGGAATCGAGCCCCGCATCGGGCTCTCTGCTCAGCAGGAAGCCTGTTTCTCTCCCTCTCTCTGCCTACTTGTGATCTCTCTCCCTGTTAAATAATGAAATAAAAAATCTTTAAAAAAAAAAAAAAAAGATGTGCAAGAGGCATAACATTTGCTGAACACCTTACTTTTTGCTAAGTACTAAAAAAGTTCCACAAACGGGTCTGGGTGCCTGCCATGTGCCAGACCACTTCCTCAGGAGAGAAAGGCATCAATGTCCCATCTTATAAAAGAAGAAATACAGTTCAGAAAATTAAGATTGGGGTGCCTGCGTGGCACAGTCACTTAGCCTCCAACTCTCGGTTTCAGCTCAGGTTGTGATCTCAGGCTTATGAGATTGAGCCCTGTGTCAGACTCTGCCCTGAGCAGAGAGTCTGCGAAAGTTTCTCTCTCCCTCTCCTCCTCCTGGCCTTGTGCACTCTCTCTCTTTCTCTCTCAAATAAATAAATCATTTTAAAAAGGCAAGAAAGAAAGAAAGAAAGAAAATTAAGATTAAAAATAATAGAAAAAAATTAAAAATTAAGATGAAAATAGCAAAACCTTTTTTCTTTTTTATTGTATTTTGTAACTTGATTTCAAAAAATCCAAAATATTAATCCAAGGTACATGCTTTCTTGGAGCTGGACTCAGAGAAGGCAAGAAAGAATAAGAGAAAGTGTCATCTCCCCAATAAATTTATTGTTGTCATCTCCCCAATAAATTCCCAAAATAAACCACACATTGTAAATAAAACACACACAGTGATGACACAGTGCTGACCCTGAGCAAATGTGAATAAAATCTAAAATATAGTCATTTCTTAGAAGAAAAGTCTAACCCAGAAAGACTCAATCCCTTTCCAAATTATTTAACACTTATTAAGTGGTATCCTGTGAACTAAAATGCTAAGATAAAATCATGCCCTACCTTCTTGTCTTCAACATATTAAGTGTAACAGATAACTACACTAAAACCAAACAGTGGGATAAGATTCATATGTGTATATAGATCAAATCCAGATAGATGATAGAAAGATAGGTCAAATCTATATATGAATGCAGATATCATGGGAAAATATTAAGTTCCTTCAAATATTTGAATACTGGGGTACGTGGATGGCTCAGTGGGTTAAGCCTCTACCTTCAACTCAGGCCATGGTCTCAGAGGTCCTGCGATCGAGCCCCACATCGGGCTCTCTGCTCAGCGGGGAGACTGCGTCCCCACCTCTCTCTGCCTGCCTCTCTGCCTACTTGTGATCTCTCCTTCTGTCAAATAAATAAATAAAATCTTTTTTAAAAAATCTGAATACTTTCTCTCAAAACAGTGGTATTAATAGAAAGCATTTTTCTCTACCTTTGACAGGTTTCTGGCACAGATTTTTTTCCTTCTTTTTTAAAGTTTGGTGTTCTGATATCTTGCCTATCAAGACAACAAACACACAACAAACATATTTGCTGTAAGAAATAAGAAGCAGGGGGCACCTGGGTGGCTCAGTGGGTTAAAGCCTCTGCCTTCGGCTTGGGTCATGATCCCAGGGTCCTGGGATCAAGCCCCACATCGGGCTCTCTGCTCAGCGGGGAGCCTGCTTCCTCCTCTCTCTCTGCCTGCCTTTCTGCCTACTTGTGATCTCTATCAAATAAATAAATAAAATCTTTAAAAAAAAAAAAAAGAAATAAGAAGCAACCCTGAGTATCACAACTACATGCATCCCCATCCCCTACTAATTTCCGGATCCACAAAGTTCCAACCAACCCTTTCTGATAACTTGGGACCAATCTGGATTCATGAGTGCCTAATGGCTATGGTGTAAATATTCGTGTCCCCCCAAAATTCATATGTTGAAGTCCGAACTCCCAAAGATGGTATTGTGAGGTGGGGCTTTCAGAGGTGCTTAAACCATGAGGTTGGAGAACGCATGAATAGGATCAATGCTTTATAAAATAGGCTCCAGAGAGATCCTGACCCCTTTCACGATGTGAAAACAGGAAGAAGACACTGGCTATAAACCAGGAAGGGGGTATGACCATGCTGGTGCTTAGATCTTGAGCTTCTCAGCCTCCAGATCTTTGAAAAATAACCTTCTGTTGTTTATAAACTACCCAATCTGCATTACTTTGTGATAGCAGCCCAAATGAACTAAAACACCGACAAACTTTGGAAAATGCCCTCTGAGTTTGACATTTCTTTCGCTCATTTCCCTGCCTATTAGTTGGTTTTTAATCTCTTCCGAGCTCCTCTTTTAAGGTATTATTCCATGAAGAGAGACAAAGAACCAACTTGACAGGATCCCACAGAAACCTTAAAAAGTCCCTCAGTATCAGGCCCTTGAATCAAATCAAACACAGGCTCTTACCTCCAGATTTCCAAATCCATTCTCAAGGAACTCAAAGAAAATCTCAACGCTGAACATTCATGGAGAATTGTTGCTTAATTGGCACCAAAATATATGTTTAATGATTAACTACATGCCCTTGATAAAATACTCAATCACTGCATCACTTGGCACTTATGCTTTGTTTTAGAACACCTCTCAGAAGAGATGGCAAAGCATAACCAATTTTAGGAACTCTCTTTCTCTATTGGAAAATACATGTAAGCAATGAAATTCAATATTTATGCTGGATTCTTTTTCAAAGCAACATGAGCTTCTTGAGGAACCCTTTTTTTTTTTATCCTAAACACCTATCACAAGGTTTATTTAGCACACCACAGACTTCCAACAGATGTTGGCCAAGACTGATTGACAGAGAAGGTACTAAGATAAGACTAAGGCTGACATGACAGGTAAGCAAAAATCATCACAAGTATTTCTGTTTGCATATCAATTCCCAAAGCTAGTGGAAGTGTTTTTAATCCTTACCTTGAATAATAAGGCTTTAAGAATATGAAAGTAGTGGGGCGCCTGGGTGGTTCAGTGGGTTAAAGCCTCTGCCTTCGGCTCAGGTCATGATCCCGGGGTCCTGGGATGGAGCCCCGAATCGAATCGGGCTCTCTGCTCCACAGGGGGCCTGCTTCCTCCTCTCTCTGCCTGCCTCTCTGCCTGCTTGTGATCTCTATCTGTCAAATAGATAAATAAAATCTTTAAAAAAAAAAAAGAATATGAAAGTAGTGACTTACTTAAGTCTTTTTACACTTAAGATGTAAGGACCTCAGCCATCGCTGCAAAACACAAGCACGGTTTAATTTAAAGCGACAAGGAACTTAAAGCTTCACCATGTCAAATGAATAATTAACTTCTTTATTTGAAACATACAACATATTTGAATTATTTGCTAATTACTCAGTCCTCTTGCATTTTAGAAGCTTTTGAGTTATGCCTGCATCATGAATAGTGCCTGTGCTTTTAAACTTTTCTAAATATGAAAAAATTACACATGCACTAGTACAGGGAGGAAAGACAGAAAGTCCTTGTGACCCAGATTATCTCCACTGCTCTCTGATACTTTTTATTCCATATCTTTTTCATTCAAGATCATATACAACTTGGTTCAAAAATGGGAATCTATATACTATTTTATAGTTTTTCCCCTTTCTTTGTCTTTCTTTAATGCCTATAGTTTTTAAAATCAGATTAAGATGTTAAGTGATTAGCTAGCAAACATATATTGACAATCACATACTACTTATTTTTCATAAGTAGGGAACAAATGCATGATTTGTACATTTCAACACCCCAGTCAAGCTAAGGCAATGTAAGTAGAGACCAATCTCTGCTAGGAAATATATCAAAACCTAAAAGTCAGGTATTATGCTGGAGCTCAAGAGATTGTCAACAAGAAATTTCTAATATAGACTGACTCTGGGTGACTCTGATTAACCCAAACCTTTCGCTTACAAGATAAGGAAGAATCTCTATTACCATATCAGCTCAACGAGTTGGGATGTTGACTATCTGACCTCAGGGGTAAGAGTTGGGGGGAGGAATGAAAGAAAACACTACACATTCAGACACTGTTGTATATCACTAGTGGATTCCCAGACATACTACAGCATACAAGCCCATCAATTATATCAACTCCCAGCAAGTTCAAATAAAACAATAAACAAAGAAAAGGTCATCATATAACAGCATAGAAAGTCAGGGAACACAACTACCAGTGTCAGCCAATGCTTGCTCCAATCTAAGGCAGAAAATATCAGGAGAGGTGAAGACTGCTTACTGGCTTTAAATCTTCAGATGGTGCATTTCCTCTGATAAGTGCAATGCCTAGAAAGACAGTAATCAAAAGCAGTCACCCGTGGCCCTTTCAACCATGGCTTTCCCTCCCTAAAATGGGTTGTCAATTCCTATGTGTGGGCTCAGAAGCCTGGAGTTTGTGTTATGGTCTATGAAACATTAGAATGGGCTCCTAAAACACACACTAAACCTAAATCTTGATTTACAAATTCTCCATGCGGCCCTCTTTTAGGATAGAGCAATTTGATCTAAAGCTCGGATCCAGAATGAGTCTCTATCTCAGGTGACATGGCTTGTCTGAAACCCAGGTAAATGATCAAGGCATTTGCAGATTTCAGTCCCAGGAACCAGTCTAACCTCTACATTAGAAGAGCTTTGACTAGAAAGAAGGCAAGGCTTTAAAAGTTGAAGTTATCATATCTTATAATATTGAGATAAATAATGTATGCTATTAAAATGTTTTTAAGTTGAGGTTGTCAAAACTGCTGCTCCTAACATATTTTGAGGGCTTTAACTCATATCCCTGAAACCTAGACTTTTTCCTAATTTCCTATGTATACCTTAGTGATGAAAAGTGATGGATCATGTCATTCCCCTATTTAAAATCCTTTAGTGAGGGGCGCCTGGGTGGCTTAGTGGGTTAAAGCCTCTGCCTTCGGCTCAGGTCATGATCTCAGGGTCCTGGAATCCAGCCCCACATCGGGCTCTCTGCTCAGCAGGGAGCCTGCTTCCTCCTCTCTGTGCCAGCCTCTCTGCCTACTTGTGATCTCTGTCAAATAAATAAAAATTTTTTAAAAAGTCTTTAAAAAAAATTAAATGAAATAAAATCCTTCAGTGACACTAAGTCCAACCTTACCCTGTCCAAATATGTCCTTCCTGATCTGGGAGACCCTCCCCAACAACCCTCAATACACAAGGCACATTCAGCCGTTTGTTGCTACTTACAAATCCCCAATATATGCTCCACTGTTTCTCACCTCTTTGACTTGGTACATGCCGCTCCCTTGGCCAGGTAAAAACCTTCTGAAGTTCCTAAATTTCCCTTTACCCCAACCTGACCTCTTCTGGGCAAACCCTTACTCAGCACTGCTTCAGTAAAACAGAACCACAAAACGGGGCTGGCCTTGAAGCTAGCCAACTTGGATTTGCATCCTCCTTCCTACAATCCAGTAGTCACTTAACTCTGTGCCTGTGTTTCCTCATCACCAAGATGTAAAAAGGAATAATGCCTAGAGATTTTGAGAGATTTAAATGAGGTAAGATTTTAATCAGGTTGCTTTGAGAACATACTAAGTATTCAGAACTATTTGCAATTATCACCATTATCACGATCCGTTAAGACTCCCATTAAAGCTCTTTGTATTTATATATTTGGGGGGGGGGGTAAAAACCCTTTGCCAAACACAATCTCTCCTCACAAACATATCAATTACTTGCTTTTTTTTGTTTCACCCATGAAACTTGAACATACACTGGTCTGCCCTTACCTGTGGGGGCTCCATTCCAAGACCTCCAGTGGATGCCTGAAACCACAGATAGTACCAAACCATATATATATACTATTCTTTTTCCAATACATACATAACTATGACAAAGTTTAATTTATAAGTTAGGCATAGTAAGAGATTAACAATAATAACTAATAATAAAATAGGACAATTATAACAATATACTGTAATAAAAGTAATGTGAATATGGTGTCTCTCTCAAAGTACTTCTTTGTTCTTTACTCACCCTTCTTCTTCTTGTGATGATGTGAGATGATAAAATCCCGATTTGATAAGATGAAGTACAGTGAATGACATAGGCATTGTGATGCAGTGTTCATCTATGGTACATCAGGAGAATCATCTGCTTCCGGACCGTGGCTGAACACAGGGAACTGAAACCCTGTAAGCAAAACCACAGATGGGGGGCAGGAGGGGCACTACTTTACCTCTAATGTGGCTCTCGTACTAGATCAAAAGTATGGGGATTTTTGCATATCTGTTCCCTCCCTGAAAGCGTTTCAGGGACAGGAACCACATCTCATTAATCTTGTATTCTCAGTACCCAGCAGTGCCTGACACACGGGAGATATGAAAATAAATATTAGCTGAATGAATCAATAATTGAGTGAGTTCCTAAAAAACCAAGTGGAAACCAAACACTGATCAATCAAATCACGTTTAACTGCACTAAGGAAATCTGATATTCAGAGAAATAAGAAAACTTCAAGAACCAGGTAAAATAATGGAAAGCACGCGGACTTAGGAGCCAGGCCTACCTGAACCAGAATCCCAGTGGCTCTTCCTACAAGGTTTATGACACAGGCCAAGTTATTTAACCCCTAAGAGAGCCTCTGCTTCCTCATTTTGAAGAAAATAACATCAAGGGACACCTGGCTGGCTCACTCGGAAGAGTGTGAGCCTCTTCATCTTGGGGCTGTGAGTTATTAATAAAGCTATTAATATCTACCTTATTAGGTAAACATTAAATAAGAGATATAAAGCAAAGTAGCAGGACCTATAAGCAAGCATTCATTAATTCATTATTTCCCTTGGTCTTTTTTTTTTTTTAAGATTTATTTATTTATTTATTTGACAGAGAGATCACAAGTAGACAGAGAGAGAGAGGGAAGCAGGCTCCCCACTGAGCAGAGAGCCCGACGTGGGGCTCCATCCCAGGGTCCTAGGATCATGACCCGAGCTGAAGGCAAAGGCTTTAACCCACTGAGCCACCCAGGCGCCCCTCCCTTCGTCTTTTATGAAGAATTATTTTTATAAATATAATTATTACTCCATTAATCTTTGTGTTAAATGTGTATCTGCTAAAATGCATCACACAATGATACCATCGTGGCAGTCAGGTTTTTGTTTTCTTGTTCTGTATTATGCTCTTTTTTTTTTAAAGATTTTATTTATTTATTTGACAGAGATCATAAGTAGGCAGAGAGGCAGGCAGAGAGAGAGGAAGGGAAGCAGGCTCCCTGCTGAGCAGAGAGCCCAATTCGGGGCTCGATCCCAGGACCCTGGGATCATGACCTGAGCCGAAGGCAGAGGCCCCAACCCACTGAGCCACCCAGGCGCCCCTTTGTATTATGTTCTTAAACACCCGGACATACATACTCCATTTGCTGTCTACCAGGGGACCAAATTCATGTATACGTATACTATGGGCAAATGTTCTTTGCTTCATGGCAATTGCTGTATTTGGCTTCTGCTCAAACCATTAATTTTAATCTCACAATTTAAAGGGTAAATTAGTTATCATTATCTGAGGTTCTAGGAACACAGGCTTAGTTAGACACGGACCAGAGAGTCCTAATTAATATATTCTTTAACATTGCATTACAAATAAATTCACCAGCTCCATATATCTAGAAAGATAGAGCTCCAAAAAGAGAAGATGGAGCTAAAGGAAATGTACCAGACAAATCTCAACTCTTTTGTTAATTCAAGTAGGTCTGACCATGATGATATAAGTCTTCCAGTCACTCAGTTTAAAAAAAAAGTAGGGTGTCTGGATGGCTCAGTAGGTTGAGTCTCTGCCTTCGGCTCAGGTCATGATCTCAGGGTCCTGGGATGGAGCCCTGCATCAGGCTCTCTGCTCAGCAGGGAGCCTGCTTCCCCGCCCCCCACCCCACCGCCTGCCTCTCTGCCTGCTTGTGATTTCTGTCTGTCAAATAAATAAATGAAATCTTTAAAAAAGAAAAATATTGATCATTTTTCCTACTAATCAACTGGAAAATTTACATATAAATGTCAAGATTAGCAGATAATCCTATTTATTCCTTTTTTTTAAGATTTTATTTATTTATTTGACAGATAGAGATCACAAGTAGGCAGAGAGGCGGGCACAGAGAGGAGGAAGCAGGCTCCCCGCTGAGCAGAGAGCCTGATGCGGGGCTCGATCCCAGGACCCTGGGATCATGACCTGAGCCGAAAGCAGAGGCCTTAACCCACTGAGCCACCCAGGCGCCCCAATCCTATTTATTCCTATAGAAAGAGCATAAATTACTCATGAATTCCAACCAAGTGCGTTTAGTGGGAAAGTTTAAAAAAAAAAGAGAGAGAGAGAGAGAGGGTGTGGTAGGGAATAACAGAATTTCTGATTTCACAAGTCCAGAGCAGCATTCCTAGTTTATCCCTAAGTATTCTTATCTTTCATTCTTGGCACAAGAACAAAGGGAGAAAGTAGAAAATGATATCAATGCTACTATTCATAAGCAGAGAAATTGAATTAAAACCACCCTAATCTTGAGACCCACTGGACAGACCTGAATCATATGTAGATATCAATCTCCTCTTTTAACCCCTAAAACAAAATTTTAATAGAACTGCGGGGTTAGCAGGATGGGAGACTGTTAAGTTGATAATGGACACAGAGTGTCTTCTACCTTGTGATGTCATGTAGCAGCATCCAATGTGTCCATCACAGATGCAGGTGTCATTAAAATTAGAAAACACACAATCCTCTGTTAGCATCCCCCAAACTTAAAAATTCATGATTACTTAGAGTGAACAGCCTACCTTTATTACATTCCAGCTTATGAAGGCACCAAGAGACACACAGGCTAAGATCTGTGTTTGGCTCATGCAAGGCACAAAAAGGAGGAAAAACAACTTTGCAGAAGTATCTAAAACTAACAGTAGTGTGGCTATTAATAAACACCCCCAAAATAGAACTTAGGTCCAAAGAAATGCAAATTTATTTAAAGTATAAGCCACAAAATAAAAGAGTTGGCATGTCAACACTATAGACTGAAATTTAATCAAACTAAAAAGAACAGTTGATCCATCTTCAAGAGAAAGGGAGGGGGTAGTGTGTAATATCTTTAATATATGGATGGCTGGGTAGAGCAAATGACTGTCACACAGAAGGTTTATCTGTAAACACTGCAGTAAGTCTGGGGTTTTTAAGCACAATAAATGGCTGGTTTCAATCAGCTGCTGCTAGCAGGAAATCCATGGCCCATAGGAGCAATTACCCATCTCTTGACTGAAGCACAGGGCAATTACAAGCTACCAAAGTACACTCACGGTACTGGAGTACTTGACTGTTCAGTGCTAATGGAACCGGGACAAGAAACAGTGGTGTGTGGCTACATGTCTCAGCTTTCAGCCCCTCGCCAACCGTTTCATACTTCTCTTATCTCACAACACAGCAGCTGAGACGGAGACTGTGGTCTGTAAAAGCAGTATCATCTATACCCAAAACACAGACATCAGGGTTTGCTCTGCCCTGTTTCCCCTATAAGCCCCTCAATTTATTACACTCATCCTGACTTTTCAAAATGTATCACACCTTCCTCTGTGGTTTTGTAGATGACGCCTTACCTGAGTCTCCTAGTCAGCATTTGGTGCTCATTACCGACTAGATCAGTTAGCCAAATTAGGACTTCTCGTCTCAAGGAAGTGAAGAGGAACCTGTCAGAGAAATAAATGGGAAAATAATTACTCTTTTATTTCACTGTGTAAAATATGTCAACTAGGTATCCTTAGAGAAGTAACCTCTGTAAGATTAGAGAAAGAAAAATAAAAAGATAGTAAGTGGTCTATCAAGATAACCTTTCAGTCTCGTTAAATTTATTTCTAACAGGTAACATTTACCGAAGACCTAATGGGCCAAGCATTGTGTCATGTGCTTTAAGTGCATTGTCACATTTAAGCCTCAAAGTAACCCAAGGTAAATACTATGATCACCCGCTCTTACAGAATAAGACAATGGAGACACAGTTTGAGTAATTTCCTCAAGACATCCTAGTTAAACACAATGTGGATTCAGGACCTGGTCTCTAGAGGTCCAAGCCTATCTCTTAAATAGCCTATCATCCCACCCTTGATGCTGGGTGACTCTGGGAGAGAAGGTAAATAATTGTCAAAGCCACCCTATTATGCTCCCCAGATAGACATTAACAATGGATCCCAACATCCTTTCCCACTGAGTGCAGACAAGACCACAGAATCTCTGTCATCACAGTATTTCAGAACGCCAACTCAGTTTGTTGCCAACTCCATTTCAGAGTTTCCCAGCAGAGCAGCCTTGTCACAGTGCTTGAACCATCAGTAGACATTGAATAAATTCAATAAATGTTAGATTTTAAGAGATCATTGTGTAAAAGGAATATAGATACTTCCCTTAGCCCCAAACAGAGCAGTATTTAACTTCGGGCTCCACCATTTACTAATTACATGATGTAAGCAACTTACCTAACAATGAATCTTACTTTCCTCAGAGTAAAATAAGGTCATACCAACCCCCTTGCCAAGCTGAATAAGGATAAAATAAGATGGTCTCTAGAGTTAGGAAGAACTAATCCTCCAGGAATACCAGGAGGTATTATAATCATACTAGCGGGGTGCCTGGGTGACTCAGTGGGTTAAAGCCTCTGCCTTCAGCTCAGGTCATGAGCCCAGGGTCCCGGGATCAAGCCCCACATCAGACTCTCTGCTCAGTGGGGAGCTGCTTCCTCCTCTCTCTCTCTCTGCCTGCCTCTCTGCCTATTTGTGATCTCTGTCAAATAAAAAATAAATAAATAATCATCCTTACTTTTGCATAAAACTGCTGGAATCCCCAAAGACTGAAATACATCAGGGCCACGATCCTCAGAAGGAAAAGTGGGATTACAAGTGGTAATCCTGGAAATGGTACTCAGGATTAAACAGACCCTATATCCCAGAGAGGACAGATAACATGAAATAACAAATTAAGAGAAGTAAAAAAGACAGATGAGGTCCTGAATTAATATAGAAAGGCAAAAAAGACCACACGTTGGGAGTAGGTGATGGACAAGAAACCCAGAGGAAGAAAAACCAAGGAAAATAATCAGTTTCTTGCTTCTATGTCTTGAACCCAGCTAGCAAAACTGAATCTTTGTCCTCATCCATTGGGAAATGCCTAAGAAAACATGATAATATATAGCATAAATAATAATAAATAAATAACAGATAGCATAAACTGTGGCTTTAATTTTAAGATACCTGATCTTCCCCAGAATATTGGTGACTGTGTCTTACTGGGAAATGGGATATAGGCTCAACCACATACTCTAAGGAGCATCAAGCACAATGCTTGACTCATAGCAAGTGCTCAATGCAAGGTAATTCTCATCCTTGTTTTCCCTAAGAAAGAAGAAAACTTGGGCTTCGGTATGCTTCTTTAAATGTAGGTTTTTGGGACGCCTGGGTGGCTCAGTTGGTTAAGCGGCTGCCTTCGGCTCAGGTCATGATCCCAGCGTGCTGGGATCGAGTCCCACATGGGGCTCCTTGCTTGGCAGGGAGCCTGCTTCTCCCTCTGCCTCTGCCTGCCACTCTGTCTGCCTGTGCTTGCTTGCTCTCTCTCCCTCTTTCTTTGTCAAATAAATAGATAAAATCTTTTTAAAAAATAAAATAAAAAATAAATGTAGGTTCTTGTCTATATAGAAATGCACTGCTTCCACCCTGGCCCTCAATAGCGAAGTAGCCTCAAGGCAGGTGGAAAGAACAGTGCACCTGATAGTTTCGAAGGAGTACCTGGTACTGCAACAGAGACTTGGTGTTCCCCTTCTCCCTCTTTTTTATTTATGTATTTTCTATTTTCTCAAACAATTAGAAAATCAGAGAAGAAGCTCTATTAGACAAATCTTCATTCATCCAACAGGTCAAATCTGGACAGAAGGTGGCAGCACAGAGTTGCTTAATCCCATAAACTCTGCAAAGTGCATGGCATCGTCCTCTTCTGGGCTTTAATGAATGCAGAGAAAAGTAGATGCAAAGAAGCCAAAAACATCTATACAACTGAGTCATAAAAGAACTGGTGGACTGCACTTACCTTCACAGAACTGGTTTGGGGGGAAAAATGACAGGTATATATGGGGAAAAACAGACACTATAATGTAAGGTGCCTAAAAATACTGGGTTTACTGTAATGGTCAATATCTGTTTATCTTTCATGTCCTCTTATCCCTTTACTATCTTTCCTTTTCTCTAGTTTGTGATTCAAAACTTAAATGTGGGTGTTAGAAGGACATACTATCCTACTTTGCAGATATGAATTTTCACAAATACCTACACTCCCCATCCCACCATTGAAGATCCTCCTTTGCTGAGATCACCTATTTCTACTCTCCCATTAAGTTTAGTTCATAAATCAGAAACGTTTCCTGCCAAAGAATCCAAAGATACAGATTTTACAGAAATTTGAAGACATTCTTACTCCAACAAGATCTGAGATCTTTAAGACATTAAACTGCCAGAAAGGTATTCAACTATGGTATGACTTCACTTGAGTAATTGAAAATAAAACAAATAGAAATGTGCTCTGGTGGATTTAAAAAGGTCAAATACCTTTGATGACACTAGATATTCAACAGTGTAACAGTTAACCTCATTTTTATGAGGTTAGTTTTTTCCCTTGGTTCACAGAGGCTCTCTTATCATACCCTCACAAGGCATTGTGTTATAACATTCACTCTGGTCTCCTTTGCCTCCTGGCTTCCTACCCCTTCCCATTTTCTTACAAAAAAGTAGCCACAAAATGAAGGGGAAATATCCAGCTTAAAGGGCAAAGATTTCTAGTAAAGGAAAAGGGAGTGGGAAATGAATTATTTCAGACCAAAAGCAATTATATTTTGAAGGCAGAAGCAGACATCTTCTGGCACAACTGTCAAGATGTTACAAAAAGATTAAAAGAGGGTTTTTTTGTCATTTAAAATCTGTTTCTGGTTCACAAAAAAAGGGGGGGGGTCTGCTGTTCAGTTTGTGATTTTTAATAAGATTTCTCAATAGTTTCCCTGCTTTTTAAAAAAAGTATAAGGGGGAAAGAAGCAAAAAATTGAAGGCAATGTAACAAATACAGCCATGACTTTGATGCAGTATCATTCATTTTCACCATTTTGGTGGATTTAGACAAGATTTTTGTGGGAGGTTATATCCTATACAACAACCTGTCAACAAAATATACTTACTGCAGAGACTTTACAGAATTTAGGCTTCTATTGGGGTTAAAGTAGAAACATCAGATTAATTGCTTTTAAAACTCAGGGAACTACTGCTCAAGGAGGCAAAGGATGGTATTTTCCACTGCCAACAGAGTGCAAATCTTTCCCTAAGCTTCACATGTCTGCTCCTATCTTGTCCCAATTCTTCAGGGTATGGGCTTGCTCAATTCTCCATTAAGTAGTGATTATCAAGTTCCTGCTTGAGAGACACAAGAGATTATGTTGAAGCCCTAACTGAAGTTATTCAGTCAACAGGGTCATGATTTCTAATATATCCTCTACCTTGTTCCCCACCTTTATGACATGGAAGCTGTGTTGGAACTTGTTCACAGTCCAAATTCTCTCCACGGCAGCTGAGCAATCACCAGTTTTCTTCCATCTCTCACATTCCCCCCATCTGCAATTCATTCTTCATCTCTTTCCATTGTTGGAGTTCAACATATTCATTTCAAAGTCTTCTCTTCTGGACTTCATCTCTTCCTCCCTCCTGTACAACCATTTCTGTTGGTTAGCATGGTGGCTCATAGCCTTGGCCTTCATACATTCATAAAGTAAGGGGTACTGCAGAAGGAAGATAAGTTCATGGCTTCATTTTCTCTCATTCTGCCTTCAGTTTGCAAGGATTCCTTTCTTGCTTGACACATATATAGGATAGGGCTAGAAGCTGTGGGAAGCCACATCAAGTACTCAGGTGATCCAACCCCTCAAATATTCTGCAATATTTTGGAAAAAAAAAACAACAACAAAATAAGACTTTTACTTGGAAAACAGAGGACAGTGTGTGATGCTAATCAATGAAGCCTAACCTGCCAAATGGTATGATATATGTAAGAAAATCTATAGGCTTTCAGGAAGCAAGGGGAGGGAAGGAAGTGCCTCTACTCGGTCTAGTCCTTGCATTCATTTCTCATCGTATGAACTTATTCAGATGTCAACCTGCTATGACAAATTTAACTTTGAAAAGGAAAAACTTCCTAACTCTCTTCCTCTGATTTACAACACTGGTGACCTTTCTTCTTTTATTTCCCCTTAAAACTTTCTTTTGAGCACTACTGTTGTATTTCATACAGAATCCATTTTAAGTATATATCTCAGCATTCCCTAAAATATTTGCAGACTCATGTGTGCCTTAACTTTCTACTTTTCACTTAAAAAAATGTGAAAGTTAAACCTTCCAAGTTAGGTCGGCAAATTAAAAATTTTAACATGAAATTTTATCAGTATACTTTTCTTATTTTAATGCTTCCCAAATGGAAAAGCTAAAATCTGAAAGAGGTTATTTTTGTTTTGGGTGTTTTTTTTTTTTAAGATTTTATTTGTTTATTTGACAGAGAGAGAGAGAGAGTACAAGTAGGCAGAGTGGCAGGCAGAAGGAGAAGGAGAAGCAGGCTCCACATTGAGCAGGGAACCCGACAAGGGGCTCGATCCCAGGATCCTGGGATCATGACTTACCGAAGGCAGACACTCAACTGACTGAGCCACCCACGCATCCCTGAAAGAGGCTATTTTTGAAATGATGAAATACAGTGATTCTTCCAGGAATTTAGGATTCAAAAAATACTTACTTTCTCATTTAACTCAATTTATACCTTTGTCCAATTTATACCTTTGATAGGGAAGGGGAGAGAAAATGAAACTTAAATGGGCATTTACTAATTGCTAGAATGTGTCTATTAAAAAGAAACTTTGTAGGGAAAGAGTTTGAAAGCACTGAGTAATTTCCCTAAAATTTTAAAATATTTTACATTTTCTGATATCAGATTACAAAATACAATAAAACAGAAAGAAAAGGAAAAGGAAGACTAAGCAATTGGAGAAAGACAACTATCATATGATCTCCCTGATATGAGGAAGTGGAGATGCAATGGGGTGGGCGGTTAAGGGGGTAGGAAAAGAATAAATGAAACAAGATGGGATCGGGAGGGAGACAAACCAAAAGAGATTCTTAATGTCATAAAACAAACTGAGGGAAATGAGGGGGAGGGGTGTCAGGAGAGGGTGGTGAGGTTACATTATATATTTATAAAAATTAAAAAAAAAAAAAAAAGGAAGACTAAGATGAGGAAGGGGAGGAACTTAAAAGGAAAGGAAAGACACAATTGCTGGGCCCCAACAAAGGGCCACATACTCATCTAGGTCTTCACTATACCTTGTCTTATGTAATCCTCATAATAATACTCACGCATAGAGTTGTTACAATCTTTGTTGTGCAGATGAAACACTTGGGGATGAGGGAGGTTAAGTAACTTGGTCAAGACCACACAGCGAAAAGCATTGTTTAGATCTAACCTTAGATCTAACACAGACTCTTGCTTGCTCTCCACTACACTGCCCCTGCAGACAACCAGTCATTCTTCTGGGGGTCTTTTCAGAGTAGTCACACCCAACATATTTTGTAGACAATCTTCTAATGGAGAACTTGTAGGCTCAGCTAACCAGGGATGCAATGAACAGAGTGAAATGTATTTGACTTCCCTCACGCTGTCTCATTGCTTCTGTGGTCTCATTGCACATCCACAGGCAAAAGCCCAACCACCTGGAACATCCAGGAAAGTGAAAGCCTAACCCTACAAAGGTGGATAGAGACCAGGAGGAAGAGCATAGGCTCATCAATCAACCTCCAATTCGACACAAACCTATCATGACCCAGTTACCATGTGACAGACAGAATTCCCAACAGGAGCCTGACCACAAAAACCAAACGGTCGTAAATTCCCAGGGCAAATATACCTGCTCAGTTTATCTAATTGAAAGGAAAGGTTGACAAAGGTACTAGCAAGGGAAAAAATGTGGCTCAGAGTACTTTATATTTGTCAGTGTGCAGTCGGCATGGGGGTGACCTGCTATATTGAAATGGGACTGGATGGGGGGTGCGGGGCGCTGCTGAAAAGAGAGGAGAGCGTGGGGGATGAAAATGAGACAGACGACTCAGAATTTTTTCCTTTTGAATTTCAACCTGTTGGATAAAAACAATAGCAAATGAGGCACTGAATATGCATGAGGCAGGGAAGGTATTTTAAGTTTTTCAGGAGACAGCTCGCTGAACGGAATTGCTAATTATGTCTCACATTGCTCTGTCCAATTCAGTTAGCTTGATTATGGCTGAGTTGTCAACTCCCCTGCACTTGAGGTTCCACAGTTGCAGCCCATTCTGAGGCTTAATACAAAATTAGAAGTATCTTTTTCCAAAAAAAAATGTTTTCCCTCACTGAAGAGCGAGCTTTACCCATTGTGACAACATAACCTTTCTCAACAAAAATAAAATTAAAACCACTGAGGGTTCAGATTCAAGGGTTTTTGGAGTTGGTGGAACATCGGGAATGCAATCGCAGCTGTGACAATTGCAAATTAAGATTGAACAATGAGCCAAATTAAAAGGGTGAGAAAGAGCAGAACACCATATGGAGTATCTCGTTGCTACCCCCACAGGATATCTTTGATTTCTTAGGATAAGGAGGATTTGCCAACTGAGGAACAGACAAAATAGAGCCCTGGAATCTCGCTTTTTCTTCTCCCTAGCCTACAGAGGCTACCTAAGTCAAGGGAGTTGAATTTCTGATTTCCTTGACTTAGTTTTTTCACCTCTAAAATGGGACAGACCTCATTTGACAATGGTGTTAGTTCAAGAAAGGAATGATGGGGATGGGGGGGGTGGTCCTCGGTGGACAGGAAGATGGCTATCTAGGGAGTCAGGGCCTTGAGAGAATTCACCCTAAAAATAGAAAGATTGGGGCATGTTAGACTTAATCAAATACAATGCCATTAGATTAATTCAGTATTGTGCCCTGGTCCAATCCATTTATTCCCAGCCAACCCCATGCTGGATTCATGTCCAAATAGAGGAAGAACAACAGAGGATGGAGAAAGGTGGACCCAAGAGTCCTGCTTGGGGCCCCTCTAAAAAGTAGCCCAGAGGGGAAAGGAGCAGTGTTCCCACCTCACCCTAGAGAGCCACATTGCTTTGGGGACACGAGGGTCCAATGCGCGGATGAAGATATGCAGTAAGAGAAGGATGCAATGGCAACTGGGCCATGCTGAAATGCATACGTGGAGGGACAGGCAAAACTGAAGCAGCTGGCAGGGCAGGACAGTTTCAGTGGAAGGGTCTTTTCTGAGAATGTTTGTGACACATCCCCCAAGAAATACAGGAAATGGTCCAGGGAAGTGGGTGAACTATTTTGTAAGGGGGTTGAGTTTTATGCTATATAGTTGCGAAGTTGGTAATGCAATGAAGAAGTCCAGGGCACCTTGCTAAGGAGCCATGCAAAGGAGAACCAAGGCCCCCAGCCAACTGCTGGGCATGTCAAAGAGGTAGTGGGAACCATCCAGTTGACCACAAGAAGCAGAAGAAGCAGAGATGAGCCAGCCCAGCTGAGCCCGACCCAAATGGCAAAAACAGGAATAAAAAAATGGGTGTTGTGGAAGCCATTATGTCATAGAGCATTAGATGGCTGATACAATCTGTGTATAACATATAGTTCCTTCTAGTATCCTCCATTTTCAAGAAAGAAACAATTTCCTTATTTCTTCCTCTGTGTCATTTGCCCACCAAAGCCATCTTCGTTCCCAAGTAATGCCTGCTTCTGACCTTAATCAGAGGCATTAGAGAAGTAACAATTATCCTACTTGCTAAAATTAAAGTTTTAGCTACAGTACATTGTTCTGTAGGAGCAGAAAAATCTTCCACTAACAACAGCTTTGCTGCCCACATCTGCACGCCCTGAACAGTATCAGAACGGGTGAAGTACATGCACTTCAGCCTCAGGAACACAGTGAGCCCCCAGTGGGTTGTGAGTTCATGAAATCACTGCAGTACCACTGGCTTGGTTATTTGCCCTACAGAGTTGCTTTCATAACTGTTCCCTTGGTCCTCAAAACACCACCATTAGGAAAAGAGAAGATAAAAATCACGTCTATAAATAAAGCAGCCAAGCTCCAGAGAGAAGGAAAGGCCAGTCAGCTGCAAAAAGGCACGGCAAACAAAAACATATAATATTATTGATCGTCACTACTTTCCAGTGTGGCAGATATCTCCATTACTCACTGGCTTTGAGAACATAACCAGAAGATTTCCTGAGGAACATGCAGGATTACTTTGTATTAAACTTAATCGAGTGGAGAAGTTGGGGTTGGGGGGAGTACCTTTTTTTTTTTTAAATGTTTGAAAGGTTCCTTTTTTCTTTCTCAACTCCTGTCCTCCTTCCTCCTATATTCAAGTGTCTTTTGATGGTGCAAAGACGTTCTGAAGCAGAATTTCCTTTCTGATTAAATCTGCTCTGTTCTCACACAGCTCCATTACTTCAGCTCTGATAAGCCTCAAGTCAGTTCTATCTAAGTTTACAATCCAATTTGAACTTTCAGCGATCATGGAAATATAGATATTTCTGATTTTCGGTCATATCAGATCAAGCTGTTATCCTAAGCAGCCAAGGTGGAGGAATTAAAATCACATCATGGGATGCAGGAACTATTTATTCACTTGGACTCTTTCTCATCGATGTTAGAGAGACAAGTACATCAAAACGTTGTTTATAATCAAGGAAAATTATCCCCGAAGTACATCGTGGTGCACATGATTTTTTATGTGCTCCTGATGTCTGTCTTGAAGAAAAAACTGGGTTTATTTCAAAAGATTTGCCTGCTTGCTGTGATGATCTATGCCAGTTGGAAACCTCAACTCTAAGTTGATGGTGCTTAAGTAAGAAGTGTTTTCATGGCTCTAAGTCAAAACATTCCACTTTTTTTTTTAACCTCAACAATGCAACACATACAAGTAAGCTAAACTAAATTCCATTTTTCTCATTACATATTAATATTGGGCTCTATCTGTATGTGACCAGAGTCAGACTAAAGGAAAAAGTCAAGACTAAGCTAAATCCAAGTCTGAGAAGATAAAAGGGCAAAAAGGTAGGGATAACACACTAACCAACAGAAAGGGGAAAAAAAAAAAAAAAACAGAGGACCATGGCACTTTAATCATGTTTAAACCTGACTATTTGACTCTGAAGAGAGGATGGGAATGGCAGTAGAGACTCAAGGCTAGTATATTCCTACAGGTACCACTGAAAATGAGCATTTATTATGAGGAACCACGCATCAGGAAAGACAGGCTTCTTCCCCCTGCTCTAAGCCCCAGGGCATTCCCTGGGCTCATTTCTGTGAAGAGTCATGATAGCTACCTTTCCGTTCCCCTCTTATCACATGACCTCCTACATCTCTTTCCTAGATGTTTGCACTAAACCTAGCCCAAGGTGGCTTAACTGCAACTGTTCAGGTGACTGATATCTACAAGATGCCTAGAAATAAGTATCCTTCCAGGGAATAATAAAAGCTGAATTTTTCCTTTTTTTTTTTTTGTGAGCACTTGCTATATACCAATGGTACAAAAATTTCTATCGTCGAATTCTTACAATAGTCCAATGAGGAACTACTAGACATTGGTTATTTTTGTGTTTTAGCACACCCTACACACCTCTTTTCCTCTGGGGAACTGCTTTTCCCATTCTCCAACCATATGATGAAAGTGGAGCTGACAGTCCTAAAACCCTACATGGCCACAGCCATAATAGGGCAAGGAAACCAGGTCTAAACAATTAAAGCAACCCCTTCACCAGACCACATGGTGAGTTCAGGGAGAGACTATGACCAAAGTAGAAGCAATTAAGACTATTTTATGGGGCTCCTGGGTGGCTCTGTTGGTTAAGCATCCGACTCTTGATTTCAGCTCAGGTCATGATCTCAGGGTTGTGAGATGGAGCCCTATGTTGGCCCTGTGTTGGGGTCCACGCTGGGCACAGAGATTCTCTCTCTGCCTCTCTCCTCTCTCCCCAGCTTGCATGTGTGCATGCTCTCATTCCCTCTCTCAAAAAAGATTACTTTATTAAAATTTTTAAAAATCTGTGAATAGGGGGCACCTGGGTGGCTCAGTGGGTTAAGCCTCTGCCTTCGGCTCAGGTCATGATCTCAGGGTCCTGGGATTGAGCCCCGCATGGGGCTCTCTGCTCAACGGGGAGCCTGCTTCCCTCTCTCTCTCTCTGCCTGCCTCTCTGCCTACTTGTGATCTCCCTCTGTCAAATAAATAAATAAAATCTTAAAAAAAAAAAATCTGTGAATAGGGACGCCTGTGTGGCTCAGTGGGTTAAAGCCTCTGACTTCGGCTCGGGTCATGATCCTGGGGTCCTGGGATCAAGCCCTACATGGGGCTCTCTGCTCAGTGGGGAGCCTGCTTCCCTTCCTCTCTCTCTGCCTGTCTCTCTGCCTACTTGTGATCTCTGTCAAATAAATAAATAAATAAATCTTTTAAAAAAATAGTTTAAATTTCAAGTTGGAGAACCTGATACATTTATTTAATGTTAATTAGGGGCTATGATACCTTCTTCTCTGCTGTGTGGACAAATCCTATTTGCAAAAAAAAAAAAAAGAAAGAAAGAAAAAGGAAAAAGAAGGTTGAGGCTGAGGCTAAAAGAAAAAGCAAATCAAAAGAGGATAACAAGATTGTACCTTAACTGACCACTCCTGGAGAATATAGCTAGATAGATTGAGACAGAGACACATAAACATACACATGCACATACACATACAAATTAGCTACTATATTCCCTTTATTGCTTCAACAACCATAGTTTGGATTAATGACATAACCAGAGCCTTAACTTATCAAGGCAGGTACTACATTTATCCTCTTTTCAAAGATGGGAAAACTGAAACATAGAGAGATTATGTAACTTGCCCAAGGTCACACCAGTACAAATGACAGGACCTGGATTCAAACCAAGCTCAGTAGGACTCTAGTCCGAGCTCTTCATCATTGCAGAGTATGATCTTTAAGGAAAGCCCTCATGCCAGGCATTTTCAGAGTGCAGGGAGGAACAAACTTGCTCTTAAAGAAATACTTTTGCAGGAAAAATAGATTGGAACATAAAGAACAGCAATATAAAACACACTGTGCTATTATCACAGACAGCACTCTTCAGTAATAGTGCCCATTTACAGTACCTGATTTGAACTCCCCAACAACTCTGTGAAGTGGACAGAACAGAGACTTTTGTTATTCATTTTACAGATAAGAGAATGTCTAAGAAAAAGTTCTCCCCAGATGACCTAACTATGTGATGAGTAATGAGATACAGCCAGGACTCTCTGCCTTCTAACTGCAGGTGACAGCAGGGCCTTTCTCCATCACACGATTTACTTACCCTGGCTTCATTTAACAGAAATGTTGTGGAGCTTGAAAAAAGGTACTTGGTATTTAGAGACCAAGGTTAGACTCTCCCTCTCAAGACTGAACTGCTTGGGAGATCTCCGATCAAAATTTCTAACCAAGACTTTTAACAAGAAATTATTTTTTCATCCAAAGTAATTCTTATACCCTGACAAATTTGAGTACTCAATTAAGACAGATAAGTGATACTCACCACTATTTTCTTCCAATTATTTTATAATTTTAAAAATTGATTTGAATCCATCTGGAGAATACTTTCATATAAGACGTTAAATGAGACTAACTTTTCCCTTCTGTATAATTGATCAATTCACCAGCTTCACTTATAGATTAATCCAGTCCTCTCCCTCTATATACTCACATATACACTTGTCTTGTTTTTTTCACAGCTATTATTTCTCTAATCTTAGTGTGGAGAAAGCTTTATAAGGATAAAAAACAAAAACAACAAAGGGAAAAGATGGAAAGTTTTGCATCTGTGCAAATAAACACACATCAATTGATAGATTAAAAAAAGATTTATATCAACAGAGAGACTATGTGATAGATGGCCAAGAAAATTCACCAGATTGTTATAAATATAGAAAGATAGATATCCAAGCAGAAAAACAGACAGATTAGGAATAGTCCATTTCCAGGAAAAAATAAATTACAAATTAGAAAAAAAAATTAAAGGGGTGGCTGGGTGGCTTAGTCTGTTAAACATCTGCCTTCAGCTCAGGTCGTGATCCCGGAGTCCTGGGATCTAGCCCTGCACCTGGCTCCCAGCTCAGTGAGGAGTCCGCTTCTCCCTCTTCCTCTGCCTACCCCCCTACTCAAGCTCTCTTGCATGCATGTTCTCTCTCTATCTCAAATAAATAAGTAAAGTTTTAAAAAAGAAGAAAAATTAAAGTATGACAATATGGAGAAATAAGCATTCTTTTCTCCTACTAGAGACTGTAATAAATGACATGTTTCTAGAAGTATGTATCTAAGGCACTAAAGTGTCCCATACTCTCTAGTCTTGTAATTCTACTCCTAGGAATCTTTCTAAAGAAATAGGGGCACCTGGGTGGCTCAGTTGGTTAAACAGCTGACTCTTGGTTTCAGGTTTTATATCACGGTCTAAGTCTCAGAGTCGTAGGATTGAGTCCCACATTGGGCTCTGTGCTCAGCATGGAGTCTGCTTGAGATTCTCTCTCCCACCCCCTTTGCCCCTCCCCCTGCTTGCACACTCTCTCTCAAATAAATAAATGCAATCTTTTTTTTATTTTTTTAAAGATTTTATTTATTTGACAGAGAGAGAGAGATCACAAGTAGGCAGAGAGGCAGGCAGAGAGAGGGGGGAAGCAGGCTCCCCAGTGAGCAGAGAGCCCGATGTGGGGCTCAATCCCAGGACCCTGGGATCATGACCTGAGCTAAAGGCAAAGGCTTAACCCACTGAGCCACCCAGGTGCCCCTAAAATCTTTTTTTAAGAAAAAGGAAATAACTAAGGACATGGGCAATGACATCATACAATGATGCCTATTTTCCCATTTATAATAGCCAATAAACAACCTCAAAATTAAATGATAGCTGGAGAAGTATGGAGTATCTGAAAACTTACCATTCATTCATCCAAACCAAAGTTCTTAAATCACCTACTGTGTGACCAGTACTGTGCTTGGCCTTGAGAATACACAACCCCTACCTTTATGAGGCTTAAAGTCTAGTGGAAGAGAAAAAACAATCAAAAATCACACAGGAATAAAAAAAAATTACAACTGTAATCAGCACCCACAAGAAGACCACTAAGCAAAGAAAACATCCAGTGGGGAATAGATAGGTCAGGAAGATCAAAAATGGCTCTCAAAGGTAAGATGATTCAGAGTGGAGCTCTGAAGGAAGAGGAGTTGTTTGGGTAAAAGAAGGACAGGGCAGGCAAAGGAAAGAGCACACACAAAGTTATCCTTCACACAAATAAAGTATATGGATGTGAAATAGAGAATGTCTACAAAACCGTAGGCACTTCACACTTTTCACTACACACATACACATACACACAAAGTACAAGGACTATAAAATTATTAATAGTGGTTATCTATGACTATGTGATATTTGTCCATACCAACCCTGCCTCCTTGTTTTCCTGTTTTCTCTTTTATTTCTTTTTGCATTAATTTTGTAAATAGAAATATAATGTATGACGGGCACCTGGGTGGCTCAGTTGTTTAAGCATCTGCCTTCAGCTCAGGTCATGATCCCAAGGGTCCTGGGATGGAGCGCTGCAGAGGGTTCCCTGCTCAGTGGAGAGCCTATGTCTCCCTCTCCTTCTGCCCCTCCCCCCACCATATTCATTCCCTCTCTTTTTCTCTCCCTCTCCCTCTCATTCTATCTCAAATAAATAAAATTTTTAAATTAAAAAAAAAGAAATACAAAGTATGAAATAGTACAGAAAGCTGTATGGTTGCTTACTGATACTACCCCATTTCCATGTATACAATGTTGTGTTATCCAAGCCGATCCTGACTCACAGCCAGCTCTAAGTTGTCCTTTTAACCAGAGAAAAAGTTAAGAGAAGCTATCAGCTCCAGCGTAAGCCACGTTTTCTCACTTGCATATCTTTAGTTACAAATGACTATTTACCTGTCAGTTGGGTTGAGAACACCCATAGGTTTTCCTTTGAAGTGAACCTCTTGGATTTAAAGAGATTTTTTTAAAGCTGTTGAAGGTTTGCTTGATCTAAAGTCTCAGAGACGTTTGAAGTTGTGACTTAATGGAAGATTATTTTTATTCATAGTGATCAAGCAGTTAATGAGATAAAGTAGTGAGGAGACAAGCTTAATAGAATATGTGGTTGCACCGCATGTTAATCTTTATAAAGGCAGAATGAAAATAACAGGAAACCAGGAAGAAATTGGGACAGATGGCTGAACAGCTCAAAGATAGGAAAAACAACTCATCCCTGCACAGGGCTTTCAAAAACAAACCCCTGTCATGTTGAGTTCAATAGATAAAAAGGTGATGGAGAATAAGAAGATGGAAAGCCAGGACTAAAATTTTTCTGGTGGCTGTTCTTTTGAGACTTTCCCCTAACCCTTCTTCAATCCCTTCCCCAACCCTCCATCGAAGGACAAAATGCATTGGGAGCAGCTACAACTTTTCAATATGGGAGGAACACAAACAGTAAAGAAAGTCACCATCTGCCTCAGTGGTCCACTATGCACCATTTTAACCTCCCTAAGCTATAACAAGATGAGGAGCATTGCCAGCCAGCTCAGCAGCACTGCACTAGAGAGACCTCTAGGGAAGCAGATGGCAAAAGAGGGGAAGAGGGGAAGAGAATGTCATTTCCATTTACTCTCCATGGTAGTTCGGTAGGTACCATCATTTGTTGTCGTTTGCTTGTTTTTCAGGCCAGAGGAGAAAAATTCTGACTACCTAATTATTCATTTAAGTCAGAAGACTGATAAAGCCTGATTAGCCATAGAGGAGAAAAGGAAATTTGTCATTAAAAGGTATTCCTTCTGAGGCATTTGGGTGGCTCAGTTGGTTAAGCATCTGCCTTTGACTCAGGTTGTGATCCCAGGACTGACATTGGGCTCCCTGCTCAGTGAGGAGCCTGCTTCTCCCTCTTCCTCTGCCTGCCACTCCCCCTGCTTGTGCTCTCTCTCTCTCTGTCAAATAAATAAATAAAATCTATTTTTTTAAAAATTCTATTCCTGGGGCACCTGGGTGGCTCAGTGGGTTAATGCCTCTTCCTTCGGCTCAGGTCGTGATCTCAGGGTCCTGGGATCAAGCCCCGCATCGGGCTCTCTGCTCAGCGGGGAGCCTGCTTCCTCCTCTCTCTCTGCCTGCCTCTCTGCCTACTTGTGATCTCTGTCTGTCAAATAAAAATAAAATAAAATAAAATAAAATAAAAATCCTATTCCTTTTAACCCACTAACAATGGAGGTGGAACCAAGTGCAAATACTTTAGTACTTGAAGTGGTCAGTTGAATACATTTTGGGAAACTGGCATAGCTACATTTCGCAGAGGGTATCTTCCAAAAGATAACCTGCATCTTATACTTTGAGGATGCCTTCTTTTTTTTTTTTAAAGATTTTTTATTTATTTATTTGACAGAGAAAGAGAGATCACAAGTAGGCAGAGAATCAGGCATGGCGGGGGGCGGGGGGGAGCAGGTTCTCCGCTGAGCAGAGAGCCCGACGTGGGGCTTGAACCAGGACCCTGAGGTCATGACCTGAGCGGAAGGCAGCGGCTTAATTCACTGAGTCACCCAGACACCCCAGAGGATGCCTTCTTAAAGTGCATATTTTTAGGCCCACCCCAGCAACTGATTCATTGGGACCCAGAAATCTGCACTTTTCAAACATTTTAGACACATTTACATTCTGTACCTTACATCCAATGTCTGAAGTCCTTGGGAGTCTATATTTCTGCAAGGTCTTATTACAATGGGATTTGGGAACTAGACTGGGCTTAGACTAGGCTTTACTTAGCCTGGGCTTTACTTAGCCTGGGCTTTACTTCTAGAATTCATAGACCCTTGGGCAGAGGAGACAAAACAGCAGGGAAAAACACTTGGGCTTCTGCTCCCTGTGCGTTGGTTCCACCAACCCAGAAGCTTAGAGTTAGTGTCAGGACTGGGGTCTTTGTAAACCTCTAGAGGAGACAGCCTCCTTCCCCTCCCTTTGTCAATGGTAGATTGGACTTTTAGTCTGCCTTTTTAATGAGGAAAAACACTCTTTAGGAGAGATGGATATACGGGAGGCCTCAATTCTCACTCCACGCCTTAGATAAGCCTCCGACCTTGTCCTCTGCCTTCCTCTAGCCTAAAATATACTATTATGATTATTGTCCCTCAAGGCAGCTGTGCCTTTAGCACCCAATTACCTCTCTGAGTCACTTCTTCCCCTTCCAGTTTCTGGCCCTAGAAACTTTCCTTTCTTGATCACAAGCCCAGTTATGCATTTATAATGATGTTGGATACACTTTATCCAACATTTCTAGGAGTTGTGTAGTGGGAGAGTTTTTTGGGCTCTGTTGCCTTATGTATTGCTGGAAATAGAAGTTCTCGAAACTGCATTCTTAGCAAGCACCACAAATGACTTTTATCTACACATTAAAATTTGAGGATATTGTAATCTCGGCAAGTAATGAGACTTCATAGTTGTATAACAGTAGTTTATAAAATGTCTTCACATTTATTTATTTCATTTCATCCTTGCAATAGCCTTGCAAAATAAGCAGGACTGGTATTTTTACTCCCAACTTCCTGATGATAAAGCCTAATCAGGCTAAGTTTCTTGCCCAAAGACATAAAAGTAGTTAAAGAGCAAAAAATGAGGACTAGAACCCAGATATTCTAGTCAATCTATTATATCATACTACAATGTTCCCAAGGTGATAATTTGAAGAGATCATTATCTATCACATGACACAAACCACATCTTTTCACATCAACATGAAGGAAATAGGATCAAATATTCTTTGGAGAATATGTTTTCCTTCTCGGTGTATGTCAAACACTGAAGCTCTACTCTGTGGCAACAGACTTCTTTAAGAGCAATTTCTCCAATTAAAAACATGGCACCTGAAACTAATATAACATGTGTCAATTTTACTCCAGTAATAAATTTTAAAAATAAATTAAAAACAACGGGGCGCCTGGGTGGCTCAGTGGGTTAAACATCTGCCTTTGGCTCGGGTCATGGTCTCAGGGTCCTGGGATGGAGCCCCACATCAGGCTCTCTGATCAGCAGGGAGCCTGCTTCCCTCTCCTCCTCTGCCTGCCTCTCTGCCTACTTGTGATCTCTGTCTGTCAAATAAATAAATAAAATCTTTTAAAAAAAACATAAATGGAAATTACTTTTTAAATATCTCTATAGTAGATTGATATTATTTATAAGAACATCCATTATTTTTAATAATCATCCTTCAACTTTGTAAGAAACTTATCTTGTTGTATCAATGCATGGCCCCTAGAAGGCCTCTTCTGCAGTGGGAGCCTCTCCTAACTTCTGCTGGCTCCTAAGGGGTTGATGAGCCTGGTTGAAATACTTTTCCATTTCTCCACTCTACAGATCATGGGAATTAGTTGAATTTTAGTATTAATTTTTCTGACCTTCAGAGAGAATCAGTGGGGGGGTCCATGGTCTATGCAATGGTGGGCCCACCACATTGTGGTGTGTCTTCCTCAGTCATCACATCACTGTTTTGGGGTCTGCATTTGGTCATTCTTCTCACAATCACATTCATTTCACAAACATATGAGCACCTGCAGTGTGCCTGAAAATAAACTAGAAACTGTCTCATACCAGCATACTTTGTAATACTCTGTGGGGAAATTTTACTATGGAATTAATACTGCAATTCCAGATTGCTTCAAAGGGCCTTTTAACAATCACACAACTAAAATATTTTTTGGCTCTGTCAAGTGTTAACAGAGTCTTCCCTTTCTACTTGGAGTTATGCCCCTTTTCTCCTATCTTTAGGGTTTATAGAGAATGAGTGTCTTCCCTATAGAAGACATGCCAAGAATTTTTTCACAAACACAAATTGCCATGAAAACTTAAAAGAATTTGTTTAAAGGGAAGTTAATTAATTTTATTTTAGAGTTGTTGTTCAAATGTCTTTGAAATTGCTGCCTTTTTCCCTTTAGGGCCAAGCTGATTTTCTTTAGTCCCTTCAGCCATGGTAATTTGCATGCATGCGAAAAAATTTTATCTGCATTAGTATTCTAGAACATGACTAGTTTGTATAGTCAGGAAGACAATTGGGTTGACCAGGAAGCCCAAATATCTATCAGTGAGAGGGTAGGAGAACCCACAACTGTGCATCTATTCAATAGAAAATTCAACTATTGTCCAAAAAAATGAGGCGAACTTATGTTGACTATACCAAATGGAAGGATCAAGTTATATCATTAAATGAAAAAAGTTAAATTAGAGAACAAGCCATAAGTTTGATCCCATTCATATAAATGCTTAGAAAGAGGTTAATTCTGAGAAAGGAAAAGGAAAATCAAGAGTTCAGGCGTAATATTTTTTTAATTTATTTATTTGACAGTGAGAGAGAGAGAGAGAGAGAGAGAATGGGAGAGTGCCTGCCTGCAAGGGGGAGGGGACAGAAAGAGAGGAAGAGAAGCTCAAGCAGACTCCCCCTACTGAGCAGAGCCTGATGTGGGGCTCAATTTCACAACTCAGGAATATTTTTCCCAATTATATCTAAGCCACCAAATACTCCCTAAGTGATTATCATTGTGATTGCCCTCTAAAATTACCAGATAAGGAGACAATTCCACAATTTTCCTTGTAAAAATGCTTGAGTTGTCTTTTTCCATGTACAGAAATCAAAGAATAATTTTAGTAATTGTTAAAATGTATTGAGCTCTTACAATAATCCAATCACAGTGCTAGCTGTAAAAGTGTTAGCCAAAAAGAGAAGGAAAAAAATTTTGCACTAAAATGCAAAATCTGTAGGTCATAACTCTTCCAGAATTTCTTTTTTTTTCTTTTTTTTATTTGTCAGAGAGAGAGAGAGAGCATGCACAGGCAGACAGAGTGGTAGGCAGAGGCAGAGGGAGAAGCAGGCTCCCTGCTGAGCAAGGAGCCTGATGTGGGACTTGATCCCAGGACGCTGGGATCATGACCTGAGTCGAAGGCAGCCGCTTAACCAACTGAGCCACCCAGGCGTCCCACTCTTCCAGAATTTCTATATAGACAGGAAGGCAGCAAGCAATCTGAAAGAGCATTGGACTTGAGCTCTATTTGCATATAATGTATAAATCAAGAAAATGCCAATGGACCATACTTTTAAATTGGCGAGGGTGAAAAACTAATTGAATTGAGAGACCAATCCCCTTGATACTTCTGATGTCCTGAGGTAAGAAAATCCCCAATGGAAAAGAAACTACCTCTGGCTCCATCTCTGAGAGAGAAAACTGGATTTTGTCTGATGGAAAATTCTAGAAACTGAACAAGATTTCAAAAATTCTATGGAAGCATTTTCAGTGGTATAAGAGTTTCAGTGTCTTTGGGTATAGCAACAAGATAAATGCTTCCTTTTAAAAGTATATATATATATATATATATTTATCATTATCTACAGAAGACCAAGAGTTTAATTATCTTCTACCACATTACTTCTCAATCTATCTGTGGTAAAAGACAAGTTTTGTTTTGTTTCTTTATTAACATCCATTTCATTAGAGGTTGATGAAAATAAGTAGCTTGAACTATATGTAATTCATCATATGGATGTGACAATCACCCAATTGGACCAGACCCTGTTAACAAAAAGAATCCACTGATCATTTGATTGGATGTCATAGCAGTGACAAATTGCTGTAAAAATTTCTTAATACTAATTCCCAATCTCAATTCTTTTATTGACTGAGACCAGTAACAAACAATGCTAGTCTACACACAATTTAAGTAGCAGTGGTAAAAAATATATGGATCCTATCTCAATCCATAGTACAAAATATCTTTAAATCAGGCCCTGATCAGAAAAGAGACATATTTAAACAAAAGACATAGAGGCGCTTGGGTGGCTCAGTGGGTTAAGCCTCTGGCTTCGGCTCAGGTCATGATCTTATGGTCCTGGGGTCAAGCCCCACATCGGGCTCTCTGCTCAGCAGTGAGCCTGCTTCCCCTCTCTCTCTGCCTGCCTCTGCCTACTTGTGATCTGTCTGTCAAATAAATAAATAAAATCTTTAAAAAATAAACAAAAGACATAAACAATTTAAGCACAGACAATAAAACACATAGAGTTGAAGCAAAAATGTCCTATTGTTCCTCTTTCACACTTTTTGTTCAGTTTAATTGACAAGAACCTTGACACAGCAAAGCAATCTGTTTCCAAATACTGCCACCCTTTGCAACTACTTATCTTCGTGAATTATAATTTTCTCAATATTCTGCTATCAAAATAAGATAAATTGGATACTGAGACTGAAAAAATACTAGCCAACACTCCTGCAGAGACGCTCTTTGGAAAAATTTAAATTCCACTATAAAACATGTGACCCCAATAGAAATTCACAATATACAATGGACCCGAAACGTCTTGCAGAAATAAGTTGGATTAACCTTTCAAGGGTTTGTGAGTTATTTAAACCACAAAACCCATTCTTTACATTATACCAAGGAACATGCTGATTTACATATTTTGAAAAATGCTAGAGAAGACCACCTGTAAAGTACCTTGTTATTTCTAAAGCCTCAGACTTCCTGAATCTCTCTATATTGCTAAGTAAGATGCCTTAACATTTCATTATCTATCCCCTCCCTCCTGAACACACACACTTTTTTTAATAGAGAGAGGAATCGAGAGAGAGAGAAAGAGAGCATGAGCAGGGGCAGAGAAAATGGGCAGAGGGAGAGGGAGAAGCAGACTCCCCGCTGAGCAGGGAACCCAATGCAGGGATCCATCCCAGGACCTGGGATCATGACCTGAGCAGAAGGCAGACACTTAACCAACTGAGCCACCCAGGCATCCCTATACACTTTTTAAATGCATCCAAAATCTTTATTTTAGGCCTGGAAATGAAAGACATCTAAGGCCTTCCCTTTCCACTATTGACTCTCAGAGCTTTATTTGGAGCATAATTTATCAGTTCCAAGACAACTAGGCATTGTGCTCACAAGTAAAAAAACATAAAACCTATTTTAAGATGTGGATGCTGGGGACACCTGGGTGGCTCAGTTGGTTAAGCGGCTGCCTTTGACTCAGGTCATGATCCCAGCATCCTGGGATCGAGTCCCACATCGGGCTCCTTGCTCGGCAGGGAGCCTGCTTCTCCCTCGGCCTCTGCCTGCCTCTCTGTCTGCCTGTGTTCTCTCTCTCTCTCTCTCTAACAAATTAAAAAGAAATCTTAAAAAAAAAAAAAAGATATGGATGCTGGAGGGGCGCCTGGGTGGTTCAGTGGGTTAAGCCTCTGCCTTTGGCTCAGGTCATGATCTCAGGGTCCTGGGATAGAGCCCCACATTGGGCTCTCTGCTCAGCGGGGAGCCTGCTTCTCCCTCTCCCTCTGCCTACTTGTGATCTCTCTCTCTGTCCAAAAAATAAATAAAATCTTAAAAATATATATATGGATGCTGGAGAGTTTAACTAGAATCACACATTAGCTGAGGGACTCAGTCTTATACCCAATGACCCAGTAAGCAGAATTAGAGTCTATACTTCAGCCAAATCATAGTGCATTATGGGCTCATATGATCATGAGAGGATACTGAAAGCAAAACTGTTAAATCTATCATTGCCAAGGTTCTATGGAACGATGGTGAACTCACTCCCTCCTGCCCAAAGACCTATATAACAACACTAAAGCTCAAAACAAATTGGGTGAAGCTCATGAAAATCATCTGATCCTGTCAAACAGGGTTTCTCAACTTGAGAGCCCAGACTATTTCAAGGAAAGTCCCTTGTCAAAAATGCAGTTTCCTTTGGATTGTAGTGATAATAAGGCAAATGACTAAAAAAATCACGGAAATGTACACTTTCACTGAATTAACTAAATGGTCTGTAATTATACTTTAATGAATAGGTTAAATGTAAGGAAAAAATTTTTAAGAATTTATTTATTTGATAGACAGAAGTCACAAGTGGGCAGAGAGGCAGACAGAGTCAGAGAGAGGGGAAAGCAGTCTCCCCGCTGAGCAACAAGCCCAGTGCCGGGCTTGATCCCAGGACCCTGGAATCATGATCTGAGCTGAAGGCAGAGGCTTTAACCCACTGAGTCACCCAGGCGTCCCAAGAAAAAATTTTTAAACTCAGCTCCTGAGTCTCATCCTTAGAGATTCAATGGTAGTAGATGTGTGACAAAGTTTAGGCATTCACACTTTTTTGCAAAGAACCTAGTAATTATGAGAACCACTGTTTAGGCTACATATTCTGAACTGTCTCTTGGAGTTAAACTGGGCCATCAGAAAGCAGCATTTGCCTGGATTACATATGAAATTATTTGAGTTGCTGTCATCAAAAAATGCCACCAGAAGAGAATATTATTCATTTGCTTTAGGATGTTACAGTATCATTCAATACACCTCATAAGGAGGAAGAAGAATTATGTCATCTGATAATAGCTCTCAACCAACTCTCAACTGATAGCAAAAAGACAGTTAAAAAACCCCTATGAAAATATATCTTAAATATGACTAAAAAAGACATCGAAAATATAAATAGAATAATAGCATTTTAAAAATCAAATCACTATACACACACACACACACACACACACACACACACGCACAGAAACAGCAAGCCAAGCCTGGTTAAAAGGAAGATTTTCCAAAATTTTAAGGAATAAATAACCCTAATCTCATACAAACTATTGCAGAGAATTGAGAAAGGCTGCAAACTTCCCAATTCACTTTATGAGCCTAGAACAACCATATCTCAAAGAGAGATAAAGAATGTGTGTGAAGAAGAAAAAATGCTGCTAAAAAATACTGCTAATTCACCTGAGCTTTGTCGTAAAAATAACTTTTAAAAAAGAGTTCGCAAACTAAATCCAGTAACATCAACTCCCTACTTCACACAATACAAAAATAGTAACTCAAAACAGATCGTAGAACTATATATAAAACTTAAAATTATGAAGCTTCTAGGAGAAAATCTCTACAAGCACAAGGTGGACAGAAGTGTTTAGATAGATAGAACATATAAGACACCAGTCATAAAAGCACAAAAAAAAATGATAAACTGGACTTCAGACTTAGACAACTTTGCTTCCAAAGACATTTTTAAAAGTTAAAAGTAGGGGCGCCTGGATGGCTCAGTGGGTTAAAGCCTCTGCCTTCAGCTCAGGTCATGATCCCAGGGTCCTGGGATGGAGCCCTGCATGGGGCTCTCTGCTCGGCGGGGAGCCTGCTTCCCCCTCCCTCTCTCTGCCTGCCTCTCTGCCTACTTGTGATCACTCTGTCAAATAGATAAATAAAATCTTTTAAAAAATAAAATAAAATATGCCAAAACTCTAAAAACACGCTTCATAAAGAAAATGTACAAATAGCTGAGAAGCATAAGAAAGATGGAAAACATCATCAGGAAAATGCTAATTAAAACCATAATGAGCTACACTGTACATAGATTAGAATGGCTAAAATTCCAAAAATAATCATACCAAGTAGACGCAAGGATGTGGAGCAACTGGAACTCTCTAAGATTTCTGGCAGGAACAGAAAACAGTACATCCACTTTAGAAAACAGCCTGGCAGTTTTGGGGGGAGGTTTTGTTGTTGTTGTTGTTTGGGTTTTTTGTTTTTGTTCTTTTTGTTTGTTTGTTTTTGTTCTTAATTAAACATTCACCTATCCAGCCATGGACAGGAGAAGGGAGAAAGGCAAACATATCTCCTATGATCCAGCCAATCTCTTCCTAGGTATTCACTCAAGAAAAATAAAAATATATGTCCCTTCAAAGATTTGTACATTGATATTCATAACAGCTTATTTTTAGTAGCCAAGTGCAACAACCTGAATGTCCACCAACAAGTAAGTAGAGAGACAAACTGTATTATGATTATAAATAGAATACGACTCAGCCATAAGAAGGAGGGAAGGGTGGTTTTAACTATAGAAACCTATCATTCATCATAGTAATAATTAAAGAAGAGGATTATGATCATCAGTTAATGCAGAAAAATATCCTTCTAAAATTCAATATCCATTCAGGCATTAAAAATAAAGCAAACAAGGAAAGAAAAAGATACTGTCTCAAGCTGATAAATAGGATCTTCAAACAGAAACCTATGGCAAAGAGAATACTTAATGATGAGAAGTCAGAAATGTTTCCTTTCAAGTCAGAAACTAGCCAAGGCTGTCCAACCACTGTTCTATTTAACATTGAACTAGAGGACAGACAACTCAATAAGAAATAAAATGCACAACATTGGAAAGGGAAAAATAACTAAGTCACAGGCAATGACACTGTGAACCTAGAAAATAGAAAATACAGATTATTCTATGGAAAAATTATTAGAACAAATTAAAACAATCAGAAACTTGTCAGATCAATTTCTTTCAAAGTTGTGTCCCAATGCATCAATAAACAATTTTAAAAAAATGTTTTTGACAGTGGGAGGGGCAGAGGGGGAGGGATAGAGAGAATCTTTTTTTTTTTAAGAATATATATACATTTATTTATTTGACAGACAGAGATCACAAGTAGGCAAAGAGGCAGGCAGAGAGAGAAGGGAAGCAGGCTCCCCGCTGAGCAGAGAGCCCAACACAGGGCTCAAGCCCAGGACCATGGGATCTTGACCCAAGCTGAAGGCAGAGGCTTTAACCCACTGAGCCACCCAGGCTCCCCTTGGATAGAGAGAATCTTAAACAGGCTCCACACCCAGGGCAGAGCCTGACACGGAGCCCAGTCTCACAACCCTGAGATCATGACCTGAGCTGAAAACTTCAAGAGTCAAACGCTTAACCGACTGACCCACGCCAGGCGTCCCAGCAATTTAAAAAATTTTAAAAGGAAACTGTTGGTTTGCAAACTCAGGAGCTCCCCCAGTGAAATCTGAAATTGACCCCAGAACGCAGAGGGCAAGGAGACACAGAAGAAAGAGGCAGGCCACTCCAGATTGATGGGTGACAGTTTGGGGTTTTTTGTTGTTGTTGTTGTTTTTTATTTAAACATATAATGTAACCCCACCACCCTCTCCCAACACCCGTCTCCCCCACCCCCCCCCGTTTTTTTTTTGACATTAAGAGTCTCTTTTGGTTTGTCTCCCTCCCGATCCCATCTTGTTTCATTTATTCTTTTCCTACCCCCTTAACCCCCACCCCCGTTGCATCTCCACTTCCTCATATCAGGGAGATCATGTGATAGTTGTCTTTCTCCGATTGACTTATTTCCCTAAGCATAATACCCTCTAGTTCCATCCATGTTGTTGCAAATGGCAAGATTTCATTTCTTTTGATGGCTGCATAGTATCCTATTGTATATATATACTACCTCCTCTTTATCCATTCATCTGTTGAAGGACATCTAGGTTCTTTCCATAACTTGGCTATCATGGACATTGCTGCTATAAACCTTTGGGTACACATGCCCCTTCGGATCACTACGTTTGTATCTTTAGGGTAAATACCCAGTAGTGCAATTGCTGGGTCATAAGGTAGCTCTATTTTCAACTTTTTGAGGAACCTCCATGCTGTTTTCCAGAGTGGTTGCACCAGCTTGCATTCCCACCAACAGTGTAAGAGGGTTCCCTTTTCTCTGCATCCTCGCCAGCATCTGTCATTTCCTGACTTGTTCATTTTAGCCATTCTGACTGGTGTGAGGTGGTATCTCATTGTGGTTTTGATTTGTATTTCCCTGATGCCCAGTGATGTGGAGCACTTTTTCATGGGTCTGTTGGCCATCTGGATGTCTTCTTTGCAGAAATGTCTGTTCATGTCCTCTGCCCATTTCTTGATTGGATTCTTTGTTCTTTGGGTGTTGAGTTTGCTAAGCTCTTTATAGATTTTGGATACTAGCCCTTTATCTGATATGTCGTTTGCAAATATCTTCTCCCATTCTGTCAGTTGTCTTTTGGTTTTGTTGACTGTTTCCTTTGCTGTGCAAAAGCTTGTGATCTTGATGAAGTCCCAATAGTTCATTTTTTCCCTTGCTTCCCTTGCCTTTGGCGTTGTTCCTGGGAAGAAGTTGCTGCAGCTGAGGTCGAAGAGGTTGCTGCTTGTTTTCTCCTCAAGGATTTTGATGGATTCCTTTCTCACATTGAGGTCCTTCATCCATTTTGAGTCTAATTTTGTGTGTGGTGTAAGGAAATGGTCCAATTTCATTGTTCTGCATGTGGCTGTCCAATTTTCCCAACACCATTTGTTGAAGAGGCTGTCTTTTTCCACTGGACATTCTTTCCTGCTTTGTCGAAGATTAGTTGGTCATAGTATTGAGGGTCTATTTCTGGGCTCTCTATTCTGTTCCATTGATCTATGTGTCTGTTTCTGTGCCAGTACCATACTGTCTTGACGATGACAGCTTTGTAATAGAGCTTGAAGTCTGGAATTGTGATGCCACCAACTTTGGCTTTCTTTTTCAATATTCCTTTGGCCATTCGAGGTCTTTTCTGGTTCCATATAAATTTTAGGATTATTTATTCCATTTCTTTGAAAAAATTGGATGGGATTTTGATAGGCATTGCATTAAATGTGTAGATAGCTTTAGGTAGCATAGACATTTTCACAATATTTGTTCTTCCAATCCATAAGCATGGAACATTTTTCCATTTCTTTTTGTCTTCCTCAATTTCTTTCATGAATACTTTATAATTTTCTGAGTATAGATTCTTTGCCTCTTTGATTAGGTTTATTCCTAGGTATCTTATGGTTTTGGGTATAATTGTAAATGGGATTGACTCCTTAATTTCTCTTTCTTCTGTCTTGTTGTTAGTGTAAAGAAATGCAACTGATTTCTGTGCACTGATTTTATATCCTGACACTTTACTGACTTACTGAATAAAGTGATGAGCAACAGTTTTAACAGGCAAGGGAACTTACTTATGAGGCTTGTCTTGGGCAGCTGCAAGATGAGTAGATCTCTGCACTTGCCTGCCAGAATCTTGAAAGTGTATATAGAGGCCTTAACAAGGTTCAGTCATGTACACAATCCAGACTGTCTCAAAAACACATTGCTCTCTCAAGCTACATCCTTGAAACAGCTCATAGTGTTAGAATGGAGGGCAGAGTGCATATTCTAAGGACAGCAGAGAGGTGAAGAGCCTCTGATTGCCTAGGTCCACTAGGTGGTCAACTGCTCATCACGTCCTCTCAGTGACTTCTTCCAACAGAAATATGTTCTTGCCTACTAAAAGAAGAAGGAGGAGAAGGAGGAGGGGAAAAAGAGAGGGAGAAGGAAGAGGAGAACAAGGAGAAAAAAAGGAAGAGAGAATAAGAGTATAGTCAGGAGAGATAGGTATGAAAAACTTTATAAGATTTTCATGCATAAAATTCAGACTTTTTCCTGAAGACAACATCTTAGGACTGTGAAGAGTTTTATGCAGGGGGAACAACAACCATATTTGTATTGTGGGAAGTTCACTCTAGCTAGGTCAACAAGAGCAAGCAAGGCCACAGACTCCATTTGACCTACAAATACACTCTTCAAACATCTTAAAGGTAGCTACCACCAGAACAATAACCATTTCAAACCAACAAATTTAACAGATGAAATTTCCATGAACAAAAATCAAAATTCTGCCTTTTTATGAGAAAAGGAATTTATACAAATATGAAACCTGTTAACAGTTTGTGAAATAAAGATTTGAAGGGCCTAGTGAATGATGAATTTATTAGGAGCCCATCGTGGGTAAGAGCTATTAGAAAAGCTATAAGGAAATCATAAATTGAAAAATAAATAAAAAAAAATAAAATAAAATGTTGTGGCCTGATTACATGCTAGATCATTTTGTCCTGTTTTGATCACCATAGCTGTGTTAAGAAGTGACATTTGACATTAGCACCAGGACAGCAGAGAGTGGAGAGGCAGATGGCTATCAGTTTTGATTCTCCTCCCATTGAGAGGCAAAATCTATGTCCCTTCCCCTTTCATCTGAGTAGCCTCTGAGACTTCTTTGATCAATAGGACGTAGCTGACTCTCTAACAGTTTTTAGACCCAGACTTTAACGCACCCAGCAGCCTGTACTTCTTCCATCTTGGTGCACTGAGCTGCCATGTAAAGTGTCTGCCTCACCCGGTGGCTGCCATACTGTTAGGAAGCCCAAGCTAGCCCCAAAGAAGCCCAGCCACTCTCAAGCTCTTCCAGGCCCCAGCCATTCAAATCATCCCAGACCAGAACCAGACCTATGAGTGATGAATCCATTTTGGAGAGTCGACCCAAGCCAAGCCAACCCCACTTACAATTTGATTGTAACCACTTGAGAGATTTAAGCAAGAACCAACTGCATGAGATATAATAATAAAACACAATCATCATTTTATATCTGATTATATCATATGTAAGTACTAATATAATAAAAAGTAGTTTCCCTCATTAAGTTGGTTACACAGTAAAGAACTGAAATGTGAGGCTCCTCTCTCACCAGCCATTCCCTGCTACAGGAGGAATGACTAAAGGAACAACATATATGTAGCCTGGAGAAGGAAATACTTCAGAAAAGTATAATAACCACCTAAACAAAGATTTGAAACCCTGGCATGTGAGCTAGAGAATGGCTTCATTCTCCAAAGGACAGAGCTAAGACCAAGACCAGATATTAGAGGGAAGTGGCACACAACAAGGTTCCTAGAAAGAAAAACGTCCCAATAATCAGTGTGGAATAAAACAGAATAAAAACAGAATCATTGTAATGTCAGAAACAATTTCTCTGGACAGGTTCAAAGGGGCACATGGGATGTCTGGTCAGGCAGGGTGCTAAAAAGGAGCCTAAAATAAAAGACTAGAAGTATGGCCAGGTTGCTATGATCCTACTGTGTATCTCAGAAAGGTAACAACTGACCTTGCAGGCTTGGGTCTGAACTAAAAGCAGCCTAGCTGTGCTCAATTTCTACTCTGAAAGTACTCACTCGGGAGGCAATCAAATTCAAGGCCTTGACTCCAATTTACACTATGTTTTGACAAAACGAATTTCTTAGGAATTATACATGTATTGTATTTGTGAGATGCTCATGGTACAAATGCTGCTAGAAACCTCTTCCGGCATTTAAAAAAACAACTTTGCAGAAATGCTTTTAGCAGAGATGATCCTCCGTGACCACTGCTGCCTCCTACATTTGGTAACTATTTCCCTGCATTTGATAATCCAGAAACTGCACCTGTCATTTTACAGTATTTTTTATGCCACTCTATAAGATAAAGTCTCATCATTGTTTCACAAATGAAGAAACTGAGGCAGAGAGCTTAAGTCAATTGCCCAAACACACAGACAATAAATCCTAAACTCTTACTCAGCTGGCCAGGTGCCAGGTAGATTGAAGAATCCTTCCTACAGAAAGCATTGACTTCATTTTGTATGTTTGTTTGTTTGTTTGTTTTTCATTTATTTTGTTTTAACTGAGAAGTTCTTTGGAAGCTCCAGCCACACCTGTTC
>RCUC01163685.1:0-51241 GCA_003697995.1 Taxidea taxus jeffersonii | reverse complement strand
TTTTATTTATTTATTTGACAGACAGAGATCACAAGTAGGCAGAGAGGGAGGCAGAGAGAGAGAGAGAGAGGAAAGCAGGCTCCCTGCTGAGCAGAGAGCCCAATGTGGGGCTCAATCCCAGGACCCTGAGATCATGACCTGAGCTGAAGTCAGAGGCTTTAACTTGCTGAGCCACCCAGGCGCCCCCCCAGTTTATGTTTCTCTTAAGAAATCTTAAATATTCCAGGCCAGGAGACTTGAAATTCTCTCCAATTTGGAGACTGTTCACGTCTCCAGGGTATGTTTATTTCATTGGTTCAAAAGATATTAGGGAAAGACAGTATGTAGTATATCCATACAATGGAATATTGCAGTCTTTAAAAAAGAAGGAAATTCTGACCAATGCTACAACATTGGGTGAAGCTTGATGATATTATGCTGAGTGAGATAGGCCAGTTGCAAAAAGACAAGTACTTGCGAGATCCTACTCACGGGAGGGTGGTTGCAAGGGCCTGAGGGAGGAAAGAATGGGAAGTTATTTAATGGGCACGGATTTTCAGTTTTACTGGAGAGAGATGGTGTTGATGGTTGTAGAACATCCTGAATGTATGTACAACACTACTGAACTGTGCACGTAAAAATGGCTAAGCTGGTCAATGTTATGTGTTTTACTACAATTAAGAGAAGGTATTTATTTATTGGGCACCTAATTTGGGGGGGGCTGATTTTATTCCAGTGGCTGACATGAAAGCCCCCAGGCTTGACGGGGGGCTTATAGGTCCGTGAAAGGTGAGGGTGCAAAGCTGTGGAGATGGGGGAATCCAGTGTCACGTCATGGTAAAGAATGGCTTGGTCTTAAACTCAGGTGACCCTGAATCAAGCCATGAAAAAGGACCTGAAATGGTTCTTTATAATTCTCCTTTCTGCCCAGCTTCCCTTCACATCACAGAGTGCTGCCCCCCGAGCCAGGGCCTTGGGTCATTGAATCAGCTTCTGCTTTAACTGCCTTGCTTTCTGCTCTCCTCCCAAATCCAGCTCTGCTATTCCTCATCATCCTGCACTTTTAAGATTTTTTGTTATTTATTTATTAGTTAGAGAGAGAGAGAGAGTGAGTGAGCACAGGCAGAGGGAGAGGCAGGCTCCCTGCAGAGCAAGGAGCCCGATGTGGGACTCGATCCCAGGACACTGGGATCATGACCTGAGCCGAAGGCAGCCGCTTAACCAACTGAGCCACCCAGGCGTCCCCATCCTGCACTTTTAAATCCCCTATTTGATATCTGTGTATCTCCTGTTTACAGCCCCCATGGGTTTCCTTTGGGGACTATAAATTCAGAGAGGACGTGGGCTGTGCACTTTGACCTTCGCAACACGCAGCCCAGGAAACCATACTTAATGAATGTTTTGGATAAGGATGAGCCCCTGAAGTTGGAAGCCGACGTTGCTAATGCCTGTTTAATTAAAGGTTATTAATGCCTCTTTAGCAATGAAGGATAGTTCTGTTTCCAGCAGAGAACACATGAGCCCTCCAGCTTTTTCCAGTGGTCCCAAAGAATTCACAGTCGGGTTCCACACTGACCTGGACTCCCCATCCCAGACAGAAGTTATGGGGCAGAGGGACAGCTTCTGTTTCTTGTGCAGGGTTCAAGGATGGGAACTCAGGGCTGGGATAGGTCTGGAGTAGCGTTGTGTACTAATTCAGCCTATTAGATAGGAGATTTTCCTTCTGTTCCTCGGTGAATAGGCTTTTCCTTCTCCCCAGAATAATAGTGGTAAGTAGGGTCACCAAATGTCCTAGTTTTTTATACCTTTTTTTTTTTTTAAGATTTTATTTATTTATTTGACAAAGAGAGACACAGCGAGAGAGGGAACACACACGCTCTGTGTGTGGGAGAGTGGGAGAGGGAGAAGCCGGCCTCGGCGGAGGGCGGGGCGGTGCTCGATCGCAGGACCCTGGGATCATGACCTGAGCCTAAGGCAGACACTTAACGACTGAGCCACCCAGGGGCCCCTATACCTGTTTTAATTATGAATACCTCCCCCACCCTGAAAAAAGTGCTCGGGTTTTGTTGATATATTCTGTTGCTACTTTGGTTATAAGAAGGAATAGGTAGAGAATCTGTTTTTAGGGGAAGGTGGGGGAGAAAGAAGAGAAGTTTTGGCTGCTAGAGACTCAGGAGGTGAGGGGTTTAAGAAACAGCAGGGTAGGAGAGCCTGAGCAACCAATTCTTGGTTTTGGCTCAGGTCATGAGGTCGAGCCCTGAGTGAACCCTGCTCTGTGCTCATTGTGGAGCCAGCTTGAGATTTTCATTCTCCCTGTCCCCTTCCCATTCTTGTGCGTTCTCTCTCTCTCTCAAATAAACAGATAAATCTTAAAAAAAAAAAAAAAGGGGGGCAGTGTAGTCTGGCATGTCAGATATTCTTTGGATGGGAAAAACTATTTGGCTTTTAAACTACCCATGCTAATGAAATATGTTAGAATTTGAAAGTCTTGAGGACTGCATGGGATCAAAGGAGGATTTATTATAATGAGTCATCCTGTAGAATCCTTAAGTGCAGGTTAACAGGTTAATGTGTTTACTTAGAGCTACATGTACTTCTATGGCTAATGGCAGGAGAGTTTACTGCCGTGTACAGATGTGAGTATACACCTTGCATTCATTTCCCTAACTATGAAAATGAATTCCAGTCTGTTGAAATTCTGCTTTATATGTATATGTATTTAACTTTGATAATTGTACAGTGGATATTCAATATCGATTGACCTTAGCTATTAAGAAAAGCCAAGCTGTTAATGAGGGAAATAGGTAGGGCCTTATTAATATCCTCTTATTTGTTAAGGAGCCATCATATAAACTGAACAAGATAAAGGTTTTGGGATTTTTTTCCCCCTAGAGATTTATTTATTTTAGAGAACACAAGTGTACATGAGACGGGGTGGGAGGGGTAGGTAGAGGGAGAGAGAGTCTTAAATAGGCTCTGTGCTGAGCCCCACACAGGGCTCGATCTCAGGACCCTAGGGTTACGGCCTGAGCCGAAACCTAGAGTCAGCTGCTTGACCATCTGACTGAGCCACCCAGGCATCCCCCAAATAAGTGTTTTGTTTTGTTTTGTTTTTAAACAGATATGATTTAGGACCCTTTCATGTTGCAAGTTTCAGTTTAAATAGATTGGAGCAGATTTTCCATTAAGGAGATGTAGCTCTTAAAGTAAATGGGAAGTCTAGCTGCGAGATGCACTCAGCACTGTCCCTCCAGCAGTCCAGCTATCCTGGCACCATCCTGTTGATTTCCTGTCTCTGCTGTAGCATCTTGGGCCTCTGCTGTAGCCTGAGCCTAGCATTCCCCTTGCTGTGGACTGGCATCGTACCGAATTTTATCTGCTCATGACCACCGTGTGTACTTAAAATTAAAAAAAATTTTTTTTCATCAGTTACCCAGCAATATTACCTTACATTTTGAAAGAGCTTTCTAATTTTACAAAGGACCTTCACACCCATTTTTTGGATCAGCAAAATGTCTCACTGGATGGAAGAATTAACATTTGTGTTTTGCATGTGAAGAAGTGGAAGTGTGTGAGTGACTTTCTGAAGGCGTTCTAGCTGGCAGGGTGAACTTGGACTTCCGCCCACATCTTCTGACTTCATCCATTGCCCTAGCCATGATGTTCCTTCTTACTTCTTCTTGCCCCGTTGATTTCAGAAAAGCTTGGTTTTCTTTCTAGTTTCCTTTCCGTTTAGGCTTGGCTTGAGGTAATCCCATATTGTTCCTTGTCAGGAAAGAAATAACCTTTGGGCTAATGGGACATGGTCGACCCATCAGCAAAATCACTTTACTAATGCCAAATTATCCCCATCATCCTTTGGGCTTACCCAAGAGAGGCCATGGGGGGCCTCTGCACAAGTATCTTCTTGACCATCCTGTCTCAGTGGCCATCCTATTCCCTCCTGAGCACAGGGTTTGTTTGTTTTTTGTTTTTTTTTATCTATGTTCTTTAGCTCTTGCCATTCCTGCTCGACATCCGTCCTGTCACTTCTAACCTCCACTTAACACACTTACCCTCATCCCTCAGGAGAAGGTGAAATGCTGCCACCTGAATGCTGTTTTCTCTCTTCTGGTAATCACTCCCTGAAGCTCCTGTGGTTCCTTGACTTCCTCTTGTGACACTTGGCACACAACTGTTTTGCACTATAGCTTTATTATAGTCCTCCCTCAAGATTGTGCTGGGCTCCTTGAGGGCAGTGACCATTTCTCTCCCTCATCTCGGTGTCTGGGCAGCACTGAGCACGGTGCCATACCCCTGGGAGACTTCCCACTGAGGTTTCTTTGAATGAGTAGTTTTAGAGATGGCTATGCCCACTGAGAAGATTTGAGGGCTGCAGAAATTTAAAACACAGGGCAATTATGTGGAACCTTATTATTGGTATAATTATCACCTAGTTTGTGCATAATTTTAAAAAGTAATTGGGTGTTTTTTGTGTAGTAGGTTATCGCGTAGTTTTCAGTCTGCCCTCGTTTTTATGGGCCTATTATTTCATGAAATTGCATAGGTGTTTTTCAGAATACCACTGTGAAGGGGGTGAGGAGGTGTGCAGCTGAGGTCTCTTTCTGAAGCCCACAGCCGAATATCCTGTCAGGCTAAGCCATGGCAAGGCTGTCCCCACCTGACCAGCTTTTCTCTTAGAGCATGCATTCATTGCATTAGCTGAGACAAGTTTGAAGACTTTAACTCCTCTCTGCCTGGCCTCAGATTTAGAAATGCGTCAGTGGATTTTCAGAAAATTCAGTGGACAACCTTTAGTTGGTTTGGGGAGTTCCTTCTGTTTTACTTATATATATATATATTTTTAAGATTTTATTTATTTGATACAGAGCAAGCAAGCCCAATGGGAGATTGGGAGAGGGAGAAGCAGAGTCCCCACTGAGGGGGGAGCTCAGTGTGGGGCTCTATCCCAGGACCCTGGGATCATGACCGGAGCCCGAGGCAGATGCTTAACCCACTGAGCCACCCGGGCACCCCATGTATGCTTTGTTTTTTTAATGTTTATGTATTTGCATTTCATTCCATGTTCTAATACAGTAGAACTTGGATTGGTCTAATAATTGGCATTCTTAAGAACTAGGTAATTCAGATCTGAGGTCAGAGAAGAATTCATGTTGAGAGACACCAGAACAGATCAGTATTAGGAGAGGAGGGACTTGGAGATAGACCTTTTATTTTTTTTTAAGATTTTTATTTATTTGACACACAGAGAAATCACAAATAGGTGGAGAGGCTGGCAGAGAGAGAGAGGAGGAAGCAGGCTCCCCCTGAGCAGAGAGCCTGATGCGGGACTCGATCCCAGGACCCTGAGATGATGACCTGAGCTGGAGGCAGAGGCTTAACCCACTGAGCCACTCAGGTGCCCTGGAGATAGACCTTTTAAAATGTGTAAGATTTAAGTAGGTGGAGAGGTGGTGTTTCCATGTAGAGATAAGAAATAGAAGGAAGTCTCAGGTGAGAGTGAGCTTGTCCTGTTAGGAGGTGGGCAAAGAGGGTCTTTTTTTTTTTTTTTTTAAGATTCTGTTTATCTATTTGAGAGAGGACAAGCCAGCAGTCGGGAGGGAGAAGCAGACTCCCCACTAAGGAAGACGCCTGATGCGGGGCTCCATCCCAGGACCCTGGGAGCATGACCTGAATGGAAGGCAGGTGCTTAACCAGCTTAACCAGGCATCCTGTCAAGGACGATCCTAAACCTGGCTTCCATGGAAGACTACTTGAGAGCAGTGGTTCTCAAAATGTCCAGTGAGCTTCTTAAATGTTCACACTCATGTGTTCCATCTCACCCTCAAATTGTCAGTTTGGGCTGTTCTGAGGGGTAGGACATGGTCTGGGCATCTGCATTTCAGACAGACATCCAACTGACCTCGAATACCCCAAGTGATGGAACCTCTGCTTTACCGAGTAAGAGGATAAGCTGACAGGGTGGTGGGGACTACGTTTTGGCAATCCTCCCATTTTCAGATGAAGTTTTTGGATTTATGGTGGAGAGACTAGTGCTGTAGCTGGAAGGTCAGTTCCAAGGCTGCTGGATGCAGTGCTTCTGGTGAGGTGACAGATGTGTGGGGAGACTGGGAGAAGGGAGGATTAGGAATGAAAGGGTAGAACTTTTCCTCACAGGAAGCTACAGACTGCTGAAAAAGACTAAGAGATTGTAGAGACATTTTCCACTTACATAATCCTTTGAAATGATTTAGAGTTAGCCTTTTCTTTTTCTTTCTTTCTTTTCTTTCTTTTTTTTTTTGTTAAGAGTTAGCCTTTTCAATCTACCCCTCGAAGTGGTTCCTTATAGTCCTCCAAACTAGACCAAAGTCAAAGATTGGAGTAGTCTTGGGGTTTGACTTGGAATTCATGAGCCTTAGATGGCCCTAAGGATTTTGCGAGTCAGTTCCCAGAAACTAGGGTTTTGTGTGGATGCACATTTTCTGGGGAAAGTGTCCATTGTCTTGATCACATCTCAGAGGAGCCCTTACTGAGGTTTTGGGTAAGATAATTTAATACTTGGCTGATTGGTTGGCTTGCTTTCTCTCTCCTGTCTCTTTTTAAAAATCTGAAATCAGTTCCTGGTAGTGGAAAAAAATTAGCCAGAAGAACAAAGAAGGCTCCAGTCTGTTGGATGGAGGGGTAGTGGAGCCCTAGACTGACTTCCAGAAGCCCTTCCATTTGTTTCTGTGTGGGTGGGCATGCCATCATTAATAATAAATCAGAGGAAAAAGGGAACAGGGAGCTTTTTGTAGAATGTGTGATGATTTTTTCCTTTTCCTCATGGAGCAATTTCAGTGGTCTCTGCTGAAGTACAAAAGAAGGGCTATTTTAACAGCAAGGAGGTGAATTACTAGTTATTACTATCAAGTTTGGAGCTGAGGAAAAAAGCTGGTGTGTGAAACAGAGCTATGTGTGAATGGATTTCTCAAGTGTTTCATTAAAGATTCATCAGAATGGTTAGCCCTCTAACCATCCTAGAGTCTCTTCTTCCTTCTGATTCCTTTGTGGAATTAAGAAATGCTTTTGGGAAGAGGGGCTAAACAGGCCCTTTGTTTGAATTCTCATATATTGATTAATAGGCCCAGCAAAGCATCCTGCTGTGAATTCCCTCTGCTGATGGGAGCCATCACAAAGCAACTGCCTTTTTCTGGATGGGCACTTTCCACACAGCCTGTAGGCTGCTATATTGGGTGTGACTTTTTTTTTTTTAAAGCCATAGTGCCAGAATGCAAACAGGCCCATCCTAAATGGTCTTTTGCTTTGCAAAACCTTTTTGTGTTAGATGGACTGGTCTATCTGAGTGGAGGGGAAAAATGCAGGCTATTTTCAGTTTGTTATCATGTAGAGGTTGGGGTTGACGATGTTTCAGTGGTGGTGCAAAGGTCTCCTGGCATCTCGTGCTTTGGTTAGACGTGTGAAAATCTGGTTCACTAGCTTACTCTGTAAAAGACTTCTACAGCCCCACTTAAAGTGTGAGTCACCGTCAGTAAATATGGATCTAGAAGGCCTAATTATGACTCAAGCTCGCCCATAAACCTGGGGACCACCTCCCCACCAACGCTCTCCACTGCGCTATTAATGGAAGAAGCCACTGGCAACTGTTAGGTGTCAGCCCAGACAACAGGGTCTGGGTTAACCGTTAGCCTCATCATAGTATCCCATCCTGAGGTTAGCCTGGGCTCTTCATTAAGAGTTGTAGATGGTATGGGGCACCTGGGTGGCTCAGTGGGTTAAGCCTCTGCCTTCGGCTCAGGTCATGATCCCAGGGTCCTGGGATCGAGCCCTGTGTCCAGCTCTCTGCTCGGCAGGGAACCTGCTTCCTCCTCTCTCTGCCTGCCTCTCTGCCTACTTGTGATCTCTGTCTGTCAAATAAATAAATAAAATATTTTAAAAAAAGAGTTGTAGATGGTAATAAAGCCACACTGGGGAGTACCTGGGTAGAGTCTGGCTTTTGCCTGCTGATTCAGGGTATCAGGGTGAACTGTCGTGCCAAAGTGTGGGGTCTGGGTTTAAACGAGGCTTTCTTAATTATTTGGGTGGACCTGGTATGGGGCTTGGTTTGACTTTCTTTTTTTTTTTTTAAAGATTTTATTTATTTATTTGTTAGAGAGAGAGAGCAATCACAGGCAGACAGAGAGGCAGGCAGAGGCAGAAGCAGGCTCCCTGCCGAGCAAGGAGCCCGATGTGGGACTCGATCCCAGGACGCTGGGATCATGACCTGAGCCGAAGGCAGCCGCTTAACCAACTGAGCCACCCAGACGTCCCTTGGTTTGACTTTCTATGCAAACGTTTAATGCAGCTTTATGGACGTTTATTACGAACAACGATAATAAAGGTAGTTGAGGTATATAGTATTTGGGTTTCTCCAAACATGAAGGGTCAAGGGGGAAGAAAGTTCCAAGAGTCCCAGGTGCTTTCTGTTACAGATTTGTGACAGGATTCATCCCTGTGGAGGAATTCTCACCTTGGGGAGTGTTCAGGCTGGAGCCCTTCTCACCTTGGGGCAGTGTTCAGGCTGGAGCCGAGCGGGGTGCTGCCTTCCACCTGTTTTTAACCTCTGTTTTAGCTTCTCCCTTTACAGCTTCCTTTGTGTTTCTTCTTGAAGTGACGGGAGTATTCCTGAATATTGAGGGGCTGCTGGCAGTACCTATGAGCAGAATTGGAAGAATGAAATTCCCGGTTTGAGCCTTCTGTTTATTTTTTTAATTTTTTTTCTAGAAATTTTATTTATTTATTTATTTGACAGAGAGATCACAAGTAGGCAGAGAGGCAGGTGGGGGGAAGCAGACTTCCCGCTGAGCAGAGAGCCCGACGTGGGGCTCGATCCAAGGACCCTGAGACCATGACCAGAACCGAAGGCAGAGGCTTAACCCACTGAGCCACCCAGGCATCCTTGAGCCTTCTGTTTAAATGGCCAGGTTTAACATCGAAGCTCTGCTTTGCAGGGAACACGCAACAAGGGGTCTGCAGCTTTGAGAGCAGTACCCTTCCCTGGCTTGATGTCAGTTTTGGTTGGTAAGTGTAGGATGATAGCGATAAGGGAGCTCTGACCCCAACTCTGCGTGGGAGACAGAACTTCGTAGAAAATAGTGCACCCAAGAAGCCGGCGTCCTCTTTAAGGAGTTTTCGCAGCATGTTATGTTTGTGTAAAATTTTCTCATATCAGCATTCTGGTAAGTAGAAATCAGATGTGCCTGTGTACCTGTTATCTCATGTGTGGTGAATTCTGTCAGAAACATTTCTTGGGCAGAGTATAGGAATTGAAAAACTGAGTGTTTAACAGAACACCCTTATATTGAAATGGAGATACTTATTTTCTTAAGAAAACTTTAGGAAAGTGCATTATTTAAAAACAGTTTGGGGAATTCCAAACTTTTCCTTTGTTTTCCTCTTTGCATTACCCCGCCCCCTCCCTCACCCCAGTGAGCAGACTTGATATGGGCAGAGGAGGGTGGGGGGCACACATAAAACCTTTTTTCCCTTAGGTTTTTACCTATGTTTCCTATTCTTGAATTACAAGCCCCCAAGATGCTCCTGTGGCTTTGAGGCTGTCTTGCATGGTGTGGGAGAGGACGATGTGAATAACAAAAATCGTACCTGTTGGTAACTCTGAAAATGGGACCAAAGTCTTTCTGAGAACTGTCCAGGAGTGGCCTGTCAGCTGTTGAGAAAGGGGAAAAGTTCCTTCCTAGTAACTCCTCAGTAGAACTGAGAAGCATTAATACAGCTTAATAGAACTGGCATATAGAACCAATTATAGGTATGTAATATAGCCAATTATAGATATAAAACTAGTCTAGTTGGTAGATAGAACCTGTTGTCCTTTACCCAGTAGGTCATTGAAGCCAGTAATTTGGGGGATTGTTTATTATTGGCCTTTTGTTCCTCTTTGTTTAGAGGATCTTACTGGGTTAATCTTTGTGCCTCTCATCAAAGGAAATATGGGTTTGGAAGTCTTTATATCAGCTTTTCTTCTGAGGGCTCGAAAAATAACTCCTGTGTTTGCACACCCTGAAATGCCTTTGTGTAGGGATTCAAGAAGTATTATTGGACTTGGTTTCTTTTTTTTTTTAATTTTTATTTATTTTTTTAAATATCTTTTTTAAGGATTTTATTTATTTGACACAGAGAGAGAGAGAGAGAGAGATCACAAGCAGGCAGAGAGGCAGGCAGAGAGAGTGGGGGAAACAGGCTCCCTGCCAAGTAGAGAGCCCGAAGTGGGGCTCAATCCCCAGGCCCCGAGATCATCACCTGAGCCAAAGGCAGAGGCTTAACCCACTGAGCCACCCAGGCGCCCCGAACTTGATTTCTTAAAATTTAATGAGCATTGTTTAAAATTTATTTCTTTACATGGAACCAGAACCTAGAAATTGTTATGTGGTGACATGTATACACTCTTCCTTTAGCCAAGGATAGTCAGCTAAACTATAGTTAGAATAACCTTTCAAATTCAGCAGTTTTGAAATCCAGCTCCCCTTTTGAGACTGTTTCCTCTTTTAGGCCAAAATTTTACACTTGAGGTTTTTGGGTCTCCCTAATAGCACATAGTACTTCTAGATACAGGCAAGCGTAGTCTAGGGACCTCTTGGGAACCCAAAAGATTTGTCAAAGACTGCATATTTACAAGTATGTATGCTGTAAAATGTAAAAATTAAAATCAAAATGGAAGACTGGATGGTTGTCTCAGTCTGACTCTGGGATTTTGGATAGAATATAGTTCTAACTGAAGCACTTGATGGTGGATGCAGACAGTCCTTCCCAGAGAGAAATTCCACTGAAAATGGAATTTTCCTAGAAATAGCTGGCCGTTCATCATTAATGGTATGACAGTTGTGTCAAAGGTGCTTGTGAGAAAGGAGTTTTGATACTTTGCTCCATTATGTATGTAACACACATCTATCGACTTGGGCTGTAACTCCCAGACCCCAGGACCCTGGGGTTCAGAAATTAGTAAGACAACCTGAAACAAGCCCCCGATCTCCATTTTCTAAGCATGTTTTACTAGAAAATAAAAACTGTTCTACTGACATATGCTACAGTGATTCCTATTCAAAGTGGCCAGTCGTGAGTAGGTACCGTTCTGTAATGAGTCCTCGTCAGCCCCTGGAGCCCCCAGGAGCCTATGGTGTAGGGCTCCCTCCTGGGGCGACAAGACTCCAGTTGCTTCCCATTGTGGGTGCCCTCATCTTTTTTTCTAGTCCTAATATTTTCAGCTCCTGGTTCCTACCCACAGTCTCTATGATCCTCTGTCCAACAAAGCCCCCAGGTGTACGCAGCTCAGGGGTCACTGTCGAAGAAGCCTTGGGACTTCCCTCCTGCTCAGCCACAATGAGCTTGCTCACCGGTGAGCCGGGCTCCTGGAATAGTAGGTAACTCTCCCTTGGGGACCTTCCACTTGGTTTGAGCCCCCTCTCCCAGGGGAGGTTTCTTTGGCCATACCTAGCCTACGCAGGTGATGTAGGTGCAAAGATGTTTGTCATCCTCTTGCCCTGGGGGTGCAGTACCTCCCTCCCCCAAACCCCAAGAAATTCACACCTCCCCCACTAAACGGGATTAAGAGAAAATCAGCCCGTGGTTATAATTTTCCTAATCAAACCCATCTCTTCTTCCTAGGACAGTATAAAACACTTTAAAACAGACCTCTTTCTCAGTAAGTAATCACTAATAACTAAACCCGATGTATTGCTTCCTTTGTGCCAGGCTGCTGTTGAAGCAGCGGTCTGTGTGTGTTAAGTCAGGGAGTCCTCACTGCTGTCTTAGGAGGCCGGGGTACTATTATTAGCCCCAGTTTATGGATGAGTTCACCAGAGAGACACAGAGTGGTTAAGTATCTTGCCCAGGGTCACTGGGGGCTAGTGGAAGCAGGGATTAACCCATCTAGCTCCAAAGTACAGTCCTTAACCCACTGTATTGCTCCTCACCAAGTGCAGGCTGGTTTCAGGGTCAAGTGCAGCTAGTTTCAGGGTGCTTAATTTTGGATTCTGGTGGGCTCTTCCGGCGATTGAGCTTGATCGTTAATGAGAGCAGGAAGGTCATTTTCTGAATCTGAAGAGGAGAGCTTCCAGGAAAGAGAGGTGATTTGCACCGTGAGATTGGCAGGCTCCCGGGGTCTGGGACTTTCTCTCCTTGCCCTCTGACTCCAACCCCGTGAACTTGGGTGCCAAGGCCGAAGTTTTTATGCCCATTTCCTTTTTCTTAGAATAGATTTTCTCCGATATCTTCATCTTCCTTCAACTCTTTCTCCTCTCTTCCTCTTTCCTTTTTCTTGAACAAGATCAGCCTGTGTTCATTCTTGGGGTGAAGGGTCTGTGCCCCATGAGTCAGGACTTGATTGGCTGGGGGAGATGCCAGCTCTTGCTGCCTCTCTGGAGGGCCTGAATGTCTCCTGATTTGGGGAAAGTAACAAATTACACACTGTATTTTTTTAGTAGCTGGGACACGTTGGTGTGTATTTTTTGCTAGCTTCTGGATGGATGCTACTCTTCTCCCACTAGGCTTGGCCAAAGACCCTGCTTTACCCAGATCTGTTCCAGTTAATGTTTCAGGCTCTAGGTGAAATGAGGAATGAAATATAGATTCTGGTATCTAATATATAACTCTAACTTGTTTTTACTCTGAGTTCCATCTTGGGACTATATTCTATCCAGAAGCCCTGAGGAACTTCATTCCCTCTTTTGTTTTGATATATTAAAGTTCTTGAATTATATCCCATGTTATTGATCTTGGCAAATGTGGATTTCAAAATTGAGAGAGAAGTAAATGTGCCTTGTTATCGTGTATTTGTTTGAATTCTAAACAATATCTCAAAGAAAATTCTGTCAAGCCAGTCTTTTGACCTAAAATCAGTTTGCACTTTGCCTTTTTAAAATTGATTTATTCAGTCTGTTTGGTGTTTGCCATATCTAAATTTATTCTGATTCAATATCCTCATAAAGTCCTCAGTTTTACTTGGATAGAATTTTCTAGTAGTTCCACAGACAGGGTCTTCCTCTGTATTCAAGATCAGAAAGGACAAAGGAGTTTTAAGGCTTTTTGTCACTAAATTCTAATGGGATTAAAAATAGTGTTACACTTTTTTGAACCTTCTCAATTTTGTGTGTCAGTTTCATTGTTCCTTAGAAGGGACACTTCACAGTCACCTAGTGTATTTAGTGACCTTTTCATGGAGTGTCATCCCCCCCTCCCTGCCACGTTCAAGGACCTGCAATGATGAAATTCCTGTGGAGTCTCGAAGCATCTTGCCTTTGTTCGGGAGTAATGCTTCTCCAGTCATTAAGCTTGTAAGGGTTTTCTGGTATTGAATGAAAAAGAATTGTAGGTATTTCAGGAATTCCTGATTAGCTATTTTTATAATCAGACTGATGAAAAGAAAGCAGTTTTCATCTTGGGGTTGTATGTAATACAAGTTTCAGATTTTAACATGATGCAAACATCTGACGGTCTTATTTTACAAAACTCCCTTTTAGATTGAAGGGGAATTTGCCAAAAGACATAAAATTAGTTTCATTTGAATATTTGGAAGAAGAATGTGTTTTGTGAGGAAATGCTCAAGCCTTATAAACCAGTATTCAGAAAATACTACAGGCATTCAAATTTGGTATAACTAATCTATAAATATATTTAATCATACAGGTTGTATGTAAGAATACATTTTTTAAAGATTGTATACTGTTTTGTTATTTTGATTTTTTAAAAAAATCTTGTAGATACCTATAACAGTTGTAGCTGTAAATGATCTAGAAGGTATACATTTTAAGATGCAAACAGCCTAAACCATTTTTGTGGGGGGTTGTTTTTGTTTTGTTTGTTTTGTCTGCTGAGTCATTACTCTTGCTAAGTTTGATTGCTATAGTAACTTCCTTTTCGGAAGAGATAAGGGTAATAGGAAGTTGTAGAGATAAGCTACACTTAGACCAACATGAGTTTTAAAGCACCTTGCTCTTTTTATTTTCTCCTTGGTGTTTTTCTTTTTGGCAGCAAGAGCCATACACACCAATAACAGAGTCGGTAATACAGCCATTTATCCATCATAAAGAATCACAAATGCTATTCTTTTCTTTATGCTTTACTGCTCTATTTCAGAATATTGCCTTCAGACCCTTTAGAGTCCCTTGTACCTTCAACTTATTTGTGTTTAATTTTATACAAAAATTCATCATCTGTCTGGTTTGACTCCAAGCTCTCTGTATAATAAGGTGTAATTGATTGATGACATACAATTCTAGTTTTATACCGGGGATGTTATTTTCTGAGGAGCTTTACATGGTGCTTTTTGAAGATACAAGAGCCTGGTGTATTGAAATACAATATGTAAATATCCGAGGAGCCTGTCATCCACTTGTAAAGGGTCAAAATGCGGGATATAATCCAAACTTTAATAAAGTCTTGAGTTTTGTGACTATTACTCCCTTCAGGGAAGCACACATATGAGAGTATTACTCTTAAAAGTGATAATCATCTTTGGGCAGATAGTTCCCAATTAAAAGGAAAAGATAGATTTTGTGCAGATCCTGGTTTATATTCCATCATTTAATTAAAAATCTTTATGATCTTACAATACTGTTAATTTTCCGAACACTTCACAAAGCAGTTTCACATACTTTTTACCTATTCATTCCTCCCAAGGGTGCTCGGAGATGGCTGTTAGTATTTTCAGCTGGTACTTTGAGGGGATAGAGGCCAGGCCCAAGGTTGAATGCCACTCAGGTTGTTTTTGAACTGGAACTTGGGACTTGGGTTCACTTGTCTGACTTGAGATCCAGCACTTTGCACTGCACCATACAAAGCTCTGTGGTTTTTATTTTCCTCTTTTTTATGTTAAGATAAAGACACATTGTCAACAAGGCACTCCGGGTCTGGCCTCTGCCTTCCCACCCTGTGTTCCCTGCCCTCCTGCCGTTCAGAAGCATGGCAGCTTTTCAGCCTCTCCTCTCTGAGACTATTGCCTAAGTGGGTCTGTCTGCGTGGAACTTTCTTCTCTCCCTTCACACATCCTTTTCCTCTCCCCTCTTCCCCTCATTAAGGCTGGTTGTCCTTCAGGCCTCTGCACAAGCTTCTTTGACCAACCCTTCCGTCCCACACCCTCACTCTACGTCATCATAGCTCCATTCATCTCTCTTGGAACCACGCACTTCTGTGGGTTACTTTTGTGGCACCTGGTGGTCTCCCTGACTAGAGCAAGGTTGAGAAGAATGGGCACTTCGTCCAGTTTTGCACCCTGTATTGTAAATGGGAAAGTAAATCCCCTTTGTGAGATCTTTAAAGATTCCTTCCAACATGACTGCAGAAATTACACTCAGAGACGTGTATGAAATTAAAGCGTTATTACGCTCCCGGATCTTGGCAGAGGGAGGTCAGGCGTGCCATGTCAGGGGGCCATGTGGGAAGGAGTGCCCAGGATGCATGCTCACCCAACGGGCTGGGGAGCTGGGAGAGGGTGAGGTCCCCTGGGCAGGTGCCTTCACTGGGGTCAGGATGGAGTGTACAAGTGAAAGGCTTGAGGGGATTGTCACTAGATCACAGGGCATTGCAAGAAGAAATTGTGGCAGGGAGCAGCCTTATCCCACTCTCCACTGGCTGCCAGAGCCAGGATATCGACAGCCCATTTGTGGGGATTCCGAAGCATGAGGAAAACAGACGTTCTAAAAATGTACAATATGCACCCATTATATTGTCAACCCTGCATAAGAATTCTTATGTGTCTGGCTGAATGGATGGATGGTTGGAAGGAGCGATGGATGAATGATACAGACGTTGTCTCCTTTCTTAAGCCATTGGAATAATGAGGAGCCTGTGAGATTCCCTTAACATCCATTAAGGGTAGCTGGTAGAACACTCAGTCATGTTTGCCCAAATTAGGACTGCTGTGTTTTGTTTAGTCCTAACTCCAGTCACTTACCCAATCTTGATCGAGTGGGGGACAGGGCACAGAGTGCTGGGTCTCTTCCTTCTCCATCTTAGCATTGCTTCATGTTTACAGAGCAATGAGAATGGCTCAGTTAGTTACTGGAAGTTTCCCGGTAAAAGCACACAGATAACAAATATTAGTATTTACCTAGGGGGAGCTGCATAAACATTTAAACACAAATGTATGTCATTGATGGGATTTAATAAAGTAGCTAGATTTAAAATTTTTTTTCTTTGGCCTGTATACTTTACTGTCTTGGATGTTTAAAAAAAAAAAATGAGGCCACTTCTCAGTTATTCCTAACAAAACTTTTCAGATTTAATAGCATTTTCTGCACCAGTCACCTTCCTTTGTTCCTCTTTCACACTCTCTTTATTGACCCTACAAGTTGAGTCATTCATACAAATCCACGTACTTCTTTGCTGCAAAGAAAGCTTGAGATCGTATAAATTTTCTCTTGGTCTAAGAATATAGATTTCCAGCTTGAGCTATAATAAATTGTCAAACTTAGTGAAAGCTGGACCTTTCAACTTCCTCTTGGGCTTGATTGTTAAAATAGTTTGTTTGGAGTGAATTCTTAGAATATCACACACACATATATTCAGATGTGATCAAGTGACATGTGTGGAAGTCAAACTTGAACTAAAAGCTTATGATGTGGGTTATTTTTGTGATGTTATTTCTGAATTCTCACCATTATGTTCGCCTCTTCGGGGCTGATAATTTGAGAAGTTAACTATATATAAACCAGCTTTAGTAAGACATTTTATTATGTTTAGAAGAAAAACGATCCTTCCTGTTTGGTTATGCAATGCCCCCGCTCCCGTGCACACACACTTTTAACCAATTTTAGGATTATTTTGGTATCAGTTTTGCCATGGTCCGATCATTTGGTGTCTTCATGTAAGAATGGTGCCATTTCTTGCTGAATGGGGGATTTTTCTCTGTTTGATACTTGCCCCAAACCCAAGGACGTGATAGCTGTATTGTGTACTAGGAAGGTCCTAGAATGCCAGGCTGGAATTTTTTTTTTTAAAGAAGATACATAAATATAGGAGGAACACAAGTACATTAAACTGATCCTGAGGATAGATGTCAGGGCATGTCTAAACCTTGTCTACATTCAGTGTACTTTGTAAATAAAGGCCGTAATTGGTATGCATGAGTAGTTAGAGCAGTTCTAATTGCATGAAACCCGTCTGAGAGAAGGATCCATTCTGTTCTTGGTGGTTGAAGAGATTCTAAATGTAGGGTAGAGCTGTGTGTCATTTAGCAGTGGTTTGCTAGGGTTTAGACAGGCTGCTTTTCTGGTGGGTGGAGATAGGGTTGAGAGGAAAATAACTAGATAGGCCCTGGTGCTTGGGAAGGGAGAAAGGGATCTGTGATTCCAGCTCAAGATTGGGTGAGTAGGAACAATGTTTGAACAAAAGAGGTGACCGGTGGTGGTCTGGTTTGGCGTGTTGTTGTGTGTTGCCTGTTTGGGCACTTGTGTTGGTTTTGGTCTTCACATACATCCTTGACGTGGAAGAGTTCTTGTGGAAGTACACATGACAGAAAATTTCTGAAATTCATCTCCTGAGATTGGCTTAGGGTTTGTTGACGAAGTTCCTGACACACAGTGGGTGCTTTGAAACATTTAGTGATGAATGACTGAGTGTAATTTTTAAATGGGATAAGTCCGTATAACTCAAATATCCGTTTTTGAAGCTTTTCCATAAGTCAGATGGAATTTGTATGATAAACAAAGGTGATTTTAAGCACTGAAGTGCTTAAAATAATACATGGTCTTTAAAGTCCCATATAAAGTTAATGCTCAGATTATTTAATGAATTGCTAGTGGAGGAACTGGTTTATTTTTTAGACTGTTTTTGCACGCCTTATCAGAACTGCAGAATAAATCTACTCACAGTAATTTAATAGCAAAAGTTATCCACTCTATGCTCAGTAAAGGACTGGGTGCTGCTGTGTGGGATCTCCCCAGGGAATAACGGTGGAAACAAGGTTCCGGTATTCGGCTCAAGGGCCAGTAGGGATGAGGTGGGATGTGATGACAGGAGAGCAGAGTCAAGGCTGAGTGGCCAAGGAGGAGGTGAAATTTGAGGTGAGACTTAAGAGATCTAGGACTCTAGAGTGACAGCTAGAGAGGAGAAAAGGAGAGACTCCTAGAGAATCTCCATGAACTTGGAGATGGAGTGGAGTTTGGGCAGTGAGGAAGGGTGACCATCTCTGTAGGAAGTGAGATGGGATATGGGGCCAGGCAGAAGGTTGCAGATTTAGTAAGTGAGAAGAGGCCACTGAAGATCTCTGGAGAGAGAAACGGAAGAATGAACCCATGGTTTAAAGATAAGCTTGATATGCCGTGTTCCTGAGAGCTTTCGTAATTTGTTCTCTGTAGCGGGACACCACATATTGTCTGCGGTTGGTTTTGCCCCTACCTTTAAAGCCTAAAGAGAAGCAACGGTAATGATTTGGTGCTCAAAGCTTCATGTGTATTACGTTTTTGTCTCCATTCTCATACCGCTCTGAGTTAGAGTGCAAATAAGTAGTGCAATCATCCCCGTTTTATAGGAAGGGAGATTGATGAAACTCAAGAGTTCTTCAGCTGAAGTCTAACCGGGTTGGCATTAATCCAGGAATACTGAGCCAACTTTTCTCTTCCAATTACTATCAAACTTTCTCATGTGGAATGAATCAAATATTTGGGGGGAACAAAACACCTGGACCTCTGTGAAGTCCATATAGCTTCATCTAGGACCAAATGTGAGGTTTTGAGTTGGTATTCGTCCTGATCTTAAAGATGACAAAACATCATCCACTTCTCCCTTAATTTTCAGTTGGTTTAACAGCTTCCTCGAGACAGAATTCACATATCAAACAACTCAGCCACCCCAACAGTATAAAACTTCGTGGTTTTCAGTATATTCAGAGCTGTGCAGCCATCACCACAACCTAATTTTAGAATTTTTCCATCAAAGTTCCCCCTAAACCACCCCTCCACCCCCCGCCCCCCGTATCTATTAGCAGTTTTCACCTCTTCTCCCCCACCCCCACCCCATCCCTCCAGCTCTGGGCAACCACTAATACGATTTCGGATTCTACAGTCCAGTGGATTTTTTTTTTTTAAACTAGTATTATACCAAATGTTACTGTGGATTTTGGCATCGGGCAACCTAGGTTCAAATCCTGGTTTACTAGTACTGTGACCTTGAGAAAATTTCTTAACTTTGTAAAGTCTGCTTCCATATTTTTAAAGATTTATGTATTTTTAGAGAATGCAGACCAAGGAGTCTGCCGGGAGGTTGGGGGGGGGGGCAGAGGCAGAAGGAGAGGAAGAGAGGGAATCCTCAAGCAGACCCCTGGCAGAGTGTGGAGCCTGACCCGGGCCTCCACCCCGTGACCCTGAGATCATGACCTGAGCCGAAGTCAAGAATCGGCGACTTAACTGACTGAGCCACCCAGGCACTGCTTCTTCCATATTTTTAAAACATGGGTAGTATCTACTTCACAATTTGTGATGACGAGAGGATATTTATGTAGAAGTATTTTTTAAAAATTTTATTTATTTGACAGAGAGAGATCACAAGTAGGCAAGAGAGGCAGGCAGAGAGAGGGAGGGAAGCAGGCTCCCCACAAAGCAGAGAGCCTGATGTGTGGGGCTCAATCCCAGGACCCTGAGATCATGACCTGAGCCAAAGGCAGAGGCTTTAACCCACTGAGCCACCCAGGCACCCCATATGTAGAAGTATTTTGTTAAGTGCTATATGAGTTAGTTGCTCCAGTTAATGAATTGTTCCACTGAATTATTAAAGAGTCTCAAATATTGTGGCATCTAGGTGGTTCAGTCATTAAGCATCTGCCTTTAGCTCAGGTCATGGTTCCAGGGTCCTGGGATCGAGCCCTGCATTGGGCTCCCTGCTCATCGGGAAGCCTGCTTCTCCTTCTCCCACTCCCCCTGCTTGTGTTCCTTCTCTTGCTGTGTTTCTCTCTGTCAAATAAATAAAATCTTTTAAAAAAGAGTCTCAAATATTAACCCTTTACAATATTTGGCGGAACATGATAGAAGGCATAACAGATGTTTGGATATGACGGGACAGATTTTATGTTTTTAAAACTATGGATTTTTTGTTCATGTGACTTTCAGGTTTGCAGATCGAAGTGTTTGTGTTTCCGTGTATAATCTAGTATGGTAGTACTTAGACTATTTTTGGATCGTAAGCCCCTTTGAGAATCTGATGAAGGCTATGCACTTACACTTGATTTTATTTTTTAAAAATCAGGAGGTTCATGGATCCTTTAAAACCATCCGTACACTCCCTATGTACCAGGGTAAGACCCCTGGGTCATTTAAAAGAGGTAAAATAGCTCTTCAAAGCTGGAGTGAGCAGTCCGACCCATTGGCAGGAAAACACAGCCGTCATCCAGAAGTGGATCTATTTACCCTCCAGTTTGCACGAGCCATGTAAAAGTGTGCCCAGCATGCGTTTGGCCAAGCAGGGTGGATCTTCGTGTAGGTACAGAAATCCACACACATCTCACATAGAGAAGAAACAAAGATCCTTGAATGAGCTGGGAGAGGAAGAACAAGCAACTGGGGCCTCTTTCATGTTGTAAGCAATGCCCCTCAGGCCTGCACATTTTAGAACCGTTGTACACACTAGCATCAGATTCCCAAAGGACCAGTGGGAAGTGGGGATTCACAGCAGCCTCACTCTAGGAGGGAGTGGGATGGCATCGAGTGCCCTTACTCTCCAGAGAGCTGTTACTCCCGGGCCACTTGATACCCCTGTTGTTTATTACATGGAAGTTAAATGGCCCAACTGTGTAGCATCCTCCAACAGATTTAACAAAGGTGTTCTTGTCCCATCTACAAAGCAGATTTCTTCGTTACCAAATCTGGTTTCCTCCTTACTTTCTTTAATTTGAAACACGTTATTGTGGGCACCCATTATTGTTACTTGGGCACCCGTGGTAAAAGGATCCAGCTAAGAACAGCTCTCAGAAGCTTGGGACAGGGAGAAAAGATGGGGCAGAAACCAAAGAGTAGTCATCTCAGAGTGGGCAGGGGGTCTCTGTCAACGAGAAGGAAAACCACATGCTACACAACCTTTAGATAACAGTCCTGTATGAGGTATGACTTTTGCAAGTATTTCCTTCCAGCATGTGGCTTGTTGGCTTGCTTTCCTGGCAGTGTCTTTGGCAGAGCAGAAGTTTTAAATTTTGCTGAAGTCCAGCTTATCAATGATTTTGTGTTTTTGTATATTGTGTTTTTGGTGTTGTATCTAAAAAGTCATTGTTCTAGACCATATGCGTTCACTCATCTGGAATCTAAAAAAACAAACAAAAAGCAGAATCAGACTTATAAATACCGAGAACCATCAGTTGACGTTTGCCAGAAGGAAGGGGAGGGGCGGTGGTTGGTAGAGGGATGAGCACAATAACTGAAGGGGAGGGGGCGATACAGGCTCCCCGGTATAGAAGAACTAAGTCACGGGAAGAAAGGGCACTGCACAGGGAATATGGTCCGTTGGTCCGTGGTGTTGTAATGGCATCATATGGTGACAGGTGGGAGCTACGCCTGTGCCGAGCACAGCATAATGTTACAGATTTGTCAGATCTCTGGGTTTTACCCCTGAAACTAATGTACTATTGTTTGTCTACTGTGCTCAAATAAAAAAATGAAAACTAAAATGTCATTGTCATACCCAGGGTCACTTAGGGTCTCACCTGTGTTCTCTTGGAGTATTATAGTTTTGTGTTTTACAGTTAGGTCTGTGATTCATTTTGAGTTAGTTTTTGTAAAGAGTATAAGGTCTATCTGGACTTTTTTTTTTTTTTGGCGTGTGTCTGTCCAGCTCTTCTGGCACCATTTGTCAAAACAACTACTCTTTCTCCATTATATTGCCTTGACCCTTTTGTCATAGATCAGTTGACTGTATTTCTGTAGGTCTGCTCCTGGGCCTTAGCCTTTCAGGGATGTAACTGGACAGAGCTCATGTCTCCACCAGAGCTGCCCCCTTGCTCATCCTTGGTGGGGTTTCTGAAGGTGATGGGCAGCCTGCGGGGTCAGGAAGCTGGGGGGAAGCATGCAGCACACTCCCTGTGGGTCTTGGTCGCTCTGGGAGTTTGAGGGAGGGCCTCCTTGTCATCAGTGCACAGGTGAGAGGCTCCGTGTTACTGGAATTAGAGCAAGTCCAATCTTCCTTATCGCCTCTTCTGCAGGCTCCCCATCCCGAACCCACTCAGTCTAACTGATCGGCAAAATTTTGCTCTCATTATCTTAATTACTGGAACCAGGGATTCCACTGAAACGCATGTGATTGGTAAGCCTCACCTTCAATTCTTCCTTAGAGAAACCTCAAATAAAATTAGGGATGTTTTCAAGCAGAGCTTTTGTGCTTAAATTACCCCCATTCCTCTCACCATAGCTGCAGACTAACCTAAATTCCCTCTTTCCCACTGAGGACTTGGATGGTTCTCCTTTGGAGGCCAAGGTTAATTGAGTGATGCCTTAGTGACTGTGGGAGAGGGGACACACATATTCACGGTAGAGTTTCATTCTCTTCTTTCTTTTTCTAGATTCTCCCTGGCCCAGGCCTTCCCCTCCGGTGATATCACTCAACGTTGGCTTCAGTTGATCATTTTCACTCACTGCCACCCCTAATTTGTTTTTCTGGCTCTGTGTTCTTTCCTCTTGTACCATTCCAACTACTTGATTGACATCTTCTCTTGGACACTCTGTGAGTATCTCAAATACTAAAAGCAAAACCCATCTCTTCTCTGAAACTTCTCTTTTCCTTTGCTGTTTCTGTAACAGACGACTGTTGCCAAGTCTTAATGACATTTCCCCTTCTGAAACCTTATAAATCTTTCCCTGTTCATAGTCGATTGCCTTGCTCTAGATTAGCCTTCTAGATAGTCTTCCATCTGGCCTTCAGAAGCCACCCACCTAGGATCTCCCTTCTTGGCCCCCAAGTTTTCAAGAGCTCAAAATTTCCAGTTAGAGTTTGGGCTTCCTGGGCTGACACCCAGTCCTCCAGGCTTTCACCTGACCTTCGCCTTTTCTAGTATACCCCCTCATGCTCTGGGCTTCCTAACTCAGCTGAGTGTTCTCTCAGGCCCTTCATTTCCTGTAAATATCTTCTGCATTTCCACTTTTTTAATCTTTGCTCTCCGATTTCTAAACTAGTGGTCCTTCAGCTGGGTGTGTGTCAGACGCCCCGTGGAAGGCTCGTGTCTGTGCAGGTCAGAGTTTGCTTTGGCAGGTGTGGGGTGGGGTCTGAGAATTTACAGTCCCGGCAGGTGTCGGGGCATTGCTGGTTCTGGTGCTCCAGGAACCCAACCTTGCTTCTTGAGAACTGCTCTTCTAAGCAATCTGCAAAGCTGAATGTAGAAGCTAGACAGTCCATATTTAATGCATTTAGACTAGGAGATTAATTCAGAAGGGGGCCATCAGTTATTCGGATCTGTGCGTTGGAGCTTATGTATGAAAGTGCTAATGACTTTGTGTTTTGAACTTTAAAAATATATATATATAGGGACTCCTGGGTGGCTCAGTTGGTTAAGCGGCTGCCTTCAGCTCAGGTCATGATCCCAGCGTCCTGGGATCGAGTCCCACATCGGGCTCCTTGCTCGGCAGGGAGCCTGCTTCTTCCTCTGCCTCTGCCTGCCACTTTGTCTGCCTGTGCTCACTAGCTCTCTCTCCCTCTCTCTCTGACAAATAAATAAAAATTAAAAAAAATTTAAAAAAGTAAAAAAAAATATATATATATATATAATATACTTTAAGCTCTTAATCTATGCCAGGTGACAGGCCTTTTGCCTGTAAAAAGCACTGTTAAATTGAGGGTTATACTTCTGTTTTCCCTGTACACACTGGATGAGGACACTTGCCATATTTATCCGTGAGCCACCGACGGCCACACTCTGTCATTACAGACCAATGGGCTGGACAACGAGTCAGCTGCTAGTTACCACAACCGCAGGCCTGCGTTCCGGAGCAGTCTAGCCCACCTGTGCGGGCCTCTCCGTTGTTCCTTTTGTGTCCAGCCTAGGCATAGTCTTGTAGCTCGTTGTAGCTTGATGACTTGGTAATTACAACCTTTTGAAACATTCCAGTGTCCCCGGTTGTCCTGGAGAGAAGGTTTACATTTGAGTTTTATTGTTAAAGGTACGGATCCTCTCCCTGTCTCATTCAAAATGGAAAATGTAGGACCCCTGGACCTCCAGTGGGGGTTAGGGAAGGAGGGCTGGGAAGGTGCTGTGGCCACAGGTCTGTGGCCGTTAGAGGCCCTTTAGTGCTCTTTAACTTTGCAAGGGCATGTTCAAGCACGAATGTGATTTGAGTAGAGCATTTGAGACTCCTCAGAAAGTAATCAGTACCTCATAGAAGAGTTTTCACTTCTGTTCTCAGTATAGTTGCATTCTGGCGGCCTGGACTGCAGCCCCTTACGCACAGGGCCCTCCACATTGGTTATATGGGGCCTAGCCTCACAGGGAGGCAAGGGACCTGCAACTCATCAGGGCTGCTTTTGTGAGGGACTCTGAAGGGAGAGCCTGAAGCGTGCTCCTGGACTGGTGATGTACCCTAAGCTGTTTTCCTTATACACCCAGACTTTTGATATCTAACTGAAATAAAAACTTCCTGCGAAGTTTTACTTTGAGATTCTACTTTTTCTTTTCTTTTCCTTTTTGTTTTTCTTTTTTTCTGTGGTTTATCTTTCAAGTTTTATTATTGCTGGTAGTTAAGTTCCAAAATTAGCCCTGCTGGGGCTTTGGGAAAAGTGCCTCGCCCCTTGCTTTTGGAGTTGAGTTGAATTTTGTGGTCCTTTGGAACACTGACTTAATTGTATGGTGTTGTGTCTTAATTCATTCTCTGTACATTCTTCACTCTGCTTCATAAGCTTTGGTAAGTGAGCAGTAGGATTTTTTTTTTTTTTTTTTTGCCCAGGTGTATTTGTTCTTTTCAAATTGTACGATGAGGAAGGGAATTTTTAGGAAGATTTTAATACATTAGCATATGCATTGAAAGTATGAGATATATCAAGTATTTTAGTTATAAATAATGAATGCCATATGAGTGAACTATAGGAATGAATAACGTGTACGAATACACTAAGTTCTGATTTCTGAAGTTTGTTTTAGAAATGAGATGTCCATTTAGTGTTAGTCTGGTTCAGTGAGTCTGTATTTGCCCTTTGTGAATTATCAGTTTTTTAAAAATGTCTCCATTTTTTTTCTGGAGGTGAAAGTTTTATTAGAGATGTTATAGTCCAATTTTTTATTTTATGGGTGAGCTTAAAGAGGTTCTGATAAATCATATCGACCACCAAAACCGCCTTGGATCTGACTTAATCTTTGGTTTAGAGATGATCTCAGGTCTTAGGGGACCATCAAATCTTCATTGTTTTTCTGTGTTGAAGAAATGAATTTACATTAAGTCTTAGTTTAATAAGTTTTGGGTAGATATACATATATGTATAAACATAACATGTAAGTCTTAAGTATCTGCATAAGCTATCTTGTCTATGAGGGCTGGGACAAGGTGGGGAGCACAGTGGGTAAGGTAGAGAGTTGAACATTTGTGAAACTGACATCAGTCTCTTCTGTGACTGGAGTGTTGAGTGGTGCCTTGTGGCTGGCTGTGTCCCCGTTTTCCCTGACACCAGTCATACCTACATCACATAGAGATTGGGAAAGACTACATTTCCCTCAACAAGCCCTAGAAATGTCTGATTGGAAAGGCCATGTAGCCAACTGCCATAAAGAAATGGTTGACCTTGGGAATATAAAGATGTCGCCCCTGCGGGTAGGGGTTGAAGGGCCCAGGGATGGATAATTGAGGAACTGATAATCTGGAAATTCTGCAACCCGTTGACATGCTTGAAGTATTACCCTAAGATTCCTGTTGTTAGTGGAAAGTCCAGTGGGCCTGCCACCCACAAGACCTGGACTCAAGCCTTCTTTCCTGCCCCTGACGCCACTCCTTAGCTGTGTAATCTTGGGTGGGGTCCTCAACTCACATCCTTTTTCCTGCTGATGATTCCTGCTGCCTGTTCTACCTTACCTGGGTGCAGTGAGCATCAGCTTTCATTAAAGGATGTGAAAGTGTGTCATAGACATAAAGCAGCAAAAGGAAATGTCTCGTGTTTGATCATGATCATTATCATGGATATATTATTTTGACCATGATATTGGCCAATTTTATTGTGGGTGTCTTAGATGCTTCTCTTAAATATGGAATTTTAATTCAAAAACACATTCCGTAGAAGAACATTGGAGTTGACATTGGTAAATGAACTTAAATGCTTAAACTCTTCATAGTCTTTGAATATTACTTGATTAAGAGAATTTAATTTGTCCTAATGCTATGGAGTTATGAAACCGTTAATGGTATTTAGCTCTGGAAGCAGAGGCTACAGCTAATTCGCTAGAATGATAAGAACTACTGTGAAGGGTTTTCAAGCATTCTACTCACAACATTTCTGGTAAAATAATGAAATGGAAATCCATAACTGCTCTAATTGGGCATATTTTAGATGTCCAAAGAGGCTCTTATAATAACTATTGTACTCACTAGTTTTATGTGAAATACAACTAACAAGCATATATAGCATACTGAAAAGTATTTTTGCTGGCTGTTCTTAGTTTCCCTGAGATTGGTGGTCTTTTTTTTTTCTTTGTCATTCTGACCTTGCAGTATGAGAATATATGCATTATTTTCATACTTTAATCTCACTGTAAGCATTTATATTTTGGGAGAGGGGTGTGTGTGTGTGTGTGTGTGTACACGTCTTTAAGTATGTCTTTATTTTCTGAAGTTTACACAAGTGGAAGTGTTTTAGTAAGATCTCATGACTGTAACACTTTGTATCGAATGTCCTCCCAAGTCTGACTTCCAAGAATTCTGGTAGCAAAATGATAGGGAAGAATTCTCATTTTTCAGTTGCAGTTTGAAGAGAAAATGCAGTCTCATGAAAGTCTTATGTTTTGGCATGTTCTGTCATCTTGAATCTAAGAGTATTCACGAGGATAATTTAGTTGTCTTAGAAATTTTTTTCCTAACCCTATTTTTACCATAAAGCCTCATTTCCCAACTGCATTCTGATGAGTAGAGTGGGAATAAGCTCTCTTGAGCACCTACTGTGTGCCGAGTGCTGTTAGACATTTTATATGTGGGAAGTCATTGTAATCACCAGAATGGTGGTATAATGTTCCCTCTTTAGAAGGAGAAACCTGTACACAGTATTGTGGTTGTTCGAACCTAAACCGGCCGCCATATTGGAAAGTCTGTATTTTCCCCACCGCTTCCTTGCAGAGGCATAATTACTGACTCTTATCTAACCCATAGGAGGAGAGCTTATTCTACCCTCAAAGGCAAATTGCCTCCGTTTGCTTTGCTTTGTCTTATGGAGTTACCGAGATCGGAGCCAGGTAACCCTTCTGTGCGCAGGGAAACGTGGGTTTTTCCTCCCTTCCTCAGAAGTTCTTAATTACTCTTGGCACATCTTGTGGTGAAAGAATACACCTTGTGGGGGTGGAAAATGAAATGTTCACTGTAACGAATAAATTTGTTGGCCAGTCCAAAGAGTTGGCTTTAAAACGAGAGGTGGAACAGGTCAAATGAATCTGTTTTTCATCATGTTCCTCTAAAACCTAACCAGAACCTGTTGGAGATACTAAACCGTTGGCAAGTTTCTCAAGTGATTGGATTAGTGCTTGGGGAAGGGGCCCAAGCTCTGCCTGTATTGGCTAGACAGGTACGGTAGCTGGAGGGGTGGATGACCTCTGTGGGTCAGAAAGGTTTAGTGACTTGCCTAAGGGAAAACCTGGAGGTGGGACTCCTACATGGAGTTCCTGATTCTTAGGTGGGAAGTAAATACCACAGAGACTGAGTTAGAGCCATCTTTTCATGTCTGCAAGTTTATAGAATGTGAGCTGGTCAGGACCTCAAGCTGGGGTCTGCCGAAGCCAGAATTTGACCATAGCTCAAGTCCCCATTCTGGAGATGTGGGTCTTTCATCATGAGGGAAAGCAGGGGAAAAGTGAATTCATTCAGTGGGAACACTGAACATTTTCTGTGCTTTAGTAAAAAACAGGCGACACCAGGAACTCTTCCTCTGTTTGGAGTAGGCAGACCTAAGTCAGAGTGCAATAAAAGTAAGGTGTAGGACGAGAAGTGAAAAGTCATGTGATCAGGAGAAAGTGAGAAATTTCATGTGGCTGGTGCTTAGTGAATGGTAGAATGTTCTTTCGTGTCCACACCCCTTTATGGTCTCAGCCTCGATATTGTTTCTTCCACGAACCCTCCACCCCAAGACTGGGTAAAGTTTCCTTGTGGGTCTGAGCATACAATGTACCACCCTAAGCAGACCGTTTACCCCCGAGATTATGACTGGCTTTTCTTGTCTCCTATGTGACTATAAGTTCCCATGAGTGAAAGAGCCATGTTGACATTATACCCAGCACGTAGTAGATGCTTAACTGTTTTTTAAATGAAACAAAGCTATAAAGGGTGGAGTCTAGGGGCGCCTGGGTGGCTCAGGTAGGTGTCCAACTCCTGATCCCAGCTCAGGTCTCCATCTCTCGGTTGTGAGTTCAAGCCCCGTGTTGGACTCCACGCTGGGTGTGGACCCTTTATTTATTTAAAAAATAAATGAATGAATGAAAAGGGTGGAATCTAGCTGTGGAGGGCCCTGTAATTATAATGGATGTTGATTGACTGCTTCCTTTGTGCCAGGCACTGTAAAAAGTGCTTGGCAGGTATTAACTCAAAACAAACTGGAAAAGTAGGTGCTGTTATTCCATTTATAGATGGAGAACCTGAGGCACGGAAAGTCAAACGTCTTCTCGAAGGTCACTCAGCTTTTTGAAGTGGGGAGCCTGGCCCAGCCTTCCCCATGTAGAGCTGGAGTCTGGAGCCCATCTCTTCCTCACTTCTAGCTCTGCCTCTTGCTTGCCCTGCAGGGGAATTTAGACGGGCTTTGGGAGGCATCGGCACTGTTAGTGCTGCAAGCAGGAGGTGGGTAAGCACCTGCGCCCCGTGGGAAAGTAATCTTCATTCTGCTCAGAGAAGAGACATGCCTGGAGCAGGGCTGTCACTCCTAAAATGACAAGGACGAGCCCCTTTAGTGTGATTTATTGACCTAAACCACGCCCAGAGCATTTAGTCTGCACCAGACGCTGTTCTAAGTACTTTACAAATATTAACTGGTCTGATGCTCATGGCTGATCTCCGAGATAAGCACGATCACCTTCACTTCCGTTTTGTAGATGAGGAACCTGAAGTTCAGAGATGTCCCAGCACCAGCGGGGTCCAGGCTTCTATACACTTGCTCACGCAGCCTCTGTGTCATCTTGTAAAAGGGAACAGTTATAAAGCAGTCCCTGGTGGTGTTTTCCTTGCTGGTGGTATAGGATCTCAGGGATGTTTTGGAGACCAGTCTTTCCATTTCCAGAAGAATCTGCTCTAAAGACCTTTGTCCAGAAAAATTTATGTGATTATATGATTATATTTTATTTAATCTGTGCTTGATTTGGAGGAAAGAAAACCACAGACACAGGCCTTGCCCTTGAGGAACTTCTGTTTTGCTGAGGGGACACAGAAAAACATATGGGCATATAAAGAAAAAACTCCATCTAGAGAAAAAAATAAAGTCGCATGATAGACCTGTGCTACCCACTGTGGTAGCCACTGGAGCCACTAGCCACAGTGTCCAGTGAACCCTGGAAATTTGGCTGGTCTAAATTGAAACTACTTTAAGTGTAAGATAGACACTGGAATTCGAAGACTTGACATGAAAAGAAAACTATAATTATCTGCATTTTTTCATGGATTACATCTTAAAAGAAACTTTTGTATATTGGATTAAATAAAACATAAGAATGCTAAGTGAAGGGGCGCCTGGGTGGCTCAGTGGGTTAAAGCCTCTGCCTTCGGGTCAGGTCATGATCCTAGTGTCCTGGGATCGAGCCCTGCATGGGGATCTCTGCTCAGCAGGGAGCTGCTTCCCCCCTCCCCTCTGCCTGCTCTCTGCCTACTTGTGATCTCTGTCTGTCAAATAAATAAATAAAATATTTTTAAAAAAAGAATGCTAAGTGAAGTAAGCTAGACATGGAGAGACACTAATGGGAGGAAGACAAAGGAGAATGGTGGTTATCAGGGGCTGGGTGGGTGAGGTGGAGGGAGAGTTACTTTTTGGGTAAAATTTCAGTTTGGGGAGATATTTTCATCTCCTTTCGGTCCCAGATGGATGGTAGTCACAGTTATATAAGGATACGGATGTACTAATGGTGTTGAATTGTACATGTTAAAATGGTAAAATTAATGTATGTTTTACCCGCAACTCTTAAATTCATTTTCTTGGTGTTTTGGTTTTTTTTTTTTTTTTAACTTAAAATTTGACTACTAGAAAACTTAAAAGTACATACGTGGCTTGTATTATGTTTTCATTAGACCATGCTGGGATAGAGTGATGGGTAAGATGGTCAAGAAAGGGTTTTGGGGGGATATCTCCAAAAGACAAATGAGTCCTCTGAAATGAGAAGGAATGGTGCACAGAGAAGCTTGAGGGAAGACTGCGAGGTAGATGAAGGCCGTGCGGTGGAAGCAAGTTTGTGTGTTTGAGGAGATGGGGTGAGATAAGGATGGGAAATGGGGAGGTGCAGATAATGCAGAGTTTACATATCACAGAGAAGGGTTCAGATCAACTTGAGAACAGAAACAAAGCAATAAAAGTCTACATAGACTCAACTATACGGAATTGCTGATGTTTCTGACCTACAAAATGGCCGTGTCCTCTGAACCTGATATCCTGTTCCTAGTTCGGGGATTTGATCTGTTCCCCACTGATGTGACTGGTCCACTAGCCTAGATCACACCTCATTGTTTTCTAGTAATTCATGCATTGCCGGGCGCCTGAGGACGGCACCCTCCCCCTTGGCTTGCGGATCACAATGCCTGGCAACAAATCTGCGTTGAGATGGAAGAAAACCTAGCAGACCACAAACTAAAAATGTCAAAAATCGTAAAAAAATTTTATAGTACCTTGAACATTTCCTACGTCATAAACCTTCCTCTTTGTTGGCTTGGTGGTATTTGGATCCCAGAGGGAGAGAGAACAGTATTGTTAGCGCCTTTGGGACTTGGCTTGCACAGGTAGACTTTGCCTTCTGGAAAGGTTTTGGCTCAGGACAAGCAAATTGAAGGGCTGGCCTTCTCAGCAGGGGAGGGCTGTTAGGAAGGTAAGTTGGGGGGTGTCCTTGTAGTAAAGGCCCTCGGTGCTGGCTCAGGTCGTCTTGTGACTGTGATCTGTTTCCTGGGGCCACCTTGGTGGTCTCATTGTGGGTTATTACTGCCCTTTGCGAGCAGGGGGCCAGGGACAATGAGAGGGGACCCCACAGGAGATGCTGCCAAATGAATCTTTTCCTTAATGGTCTTTGACTCCAGAGCTCCTGGTGGAAAATATTTCTTCATATTAAAGGAGAAGGTGGTGAATGCCTCAAATCTTTCATGGAAACATTTTCTGGGCTTTGAAACCTCTCTGGCCACCTGCTGGGAAGTGAGTGCAGCCAGTGATAATGATTTATCACTTTGTGCTCTGTTCTTTGGTGGAGGCATTCGTGCAGTGTTGGAACTCCTCAGTGAAATGGTTCTAGTGGCTCTGGGCATCTCAGCGGGGCATGAGGTGCAGTGGCCGTGACTGTGGCTTCCCCAGGCTGTTTGGGGTTTAAAAATTGACTGAATACTTTTGTGCTCCCCTGGGATGACTAGACATTGTTTCCTGAGAGCCTAGGTGTTATGTAGGCTGATTTGCTAAAAACATGTATGTTCCTAAAAACGGGTGTGTTCCATCCCCTTAGAGTGTAATGATGGGTGTCTGAGCCCCAAACCGGAAATCGGTCTATTACACATACTGTGATCCATTTCTGTGGAATCGCTTGTTGGGTTATCTGTGTTTACTGTCAAAAGGTCAATCTAAGCGTTACCTACATTAATTCAGCACTTCCTTATCTCCTGAAGAATTCCTTATTCCGACTGGTTTGTGTGGAGGCAGGGTGAGGTGAAGGCTGAGTGACAAATCTCTTCTTCATTCATTTCTTGGCCCATTTCATTTGTGTGTGTTTGGTTGTGCTCATGTCAGGGGTTGCCAGGTGGTGGTGACCAGTGGCTCAGCTGTGAGGCAGACTAACAAAGCTGTGTGACCTTCCTGCAAGTGCCTTGAGTTTGAGGAACAGTGGCTTTTTTTCACGTAGCTCCTGACGTGCCTCAGAGTGCGAGTACATCTACACAAATATAAACATTTGTGTTGGGTTTTTACTTGACAGCAGGTACTGACTCTCGCACAGCACATCTCCATAGTCTTCTTGTGAAAACGGGCACTGTTGGCATGACTGGCATGATTTTCTCCTTTGACCCCCGGGGAAACTCGCCTTCAGAGTTTAGTCCACGTGGATTCTCCTCACGACTACCACGTTGCCTGACTTTCTGGCACGGGGCCCAAAGGGTTACAAGAACCCCGTCATTCAGCAGCAGTAGAGATAACCATCATCTCCTCATATCCTTTCCAGTTTCTTCAGGAACTCCTGCTGGCCCGTCCTACATGCTCATTCTCTAAACTCCTCATGTCCCAAGCACACCTTAACCTCTGACCCCACTGCTGCTGCTTCCTACCTTCCTGAGTCCGTGAAGGACTTTAGCCCCTTGCGCAGGGGGCCCAAATCAGATCCCTGGGCGTCATTCTTAGACTAACCCTGTGGGGGATAGTGGGAAAGCATGTCATCACCAAGGCTCAGGTAGCTGGAGAGTAGGCGTAATATTATTGTACTGCCTTGTTGGGTGTTGAGAATATTTCGGGGTCTCGTCCCCATGCAAATACTGTAGGAGGACAGCAGCTTTTGTTATCCTAAAAAGCCTTACATCCTCTCACTCACCCCTTACTCTGTCAGTTTGGAGGTCCACTTGAGTAATGTTGGTGTCGTCCTCTCCTTCGCAGTCCCTCGGCCTTAGACTCTTACATAATGATGGGCATAATCGGCTTTTTCACCCTGACTGCAATCTAGGCCCTCAGTGTATCATCTACACTATACCCGGGTGGAACTTTCTAGAAACACAAATTTGAACTTCTCCTCGAAGTCCCTCATTTGCTTTTATGGAATAAATATAAATTCCCTCATTTGTCCCCCAGAGCCCTTCAGGATCTGACCCTTTTCACGGCCTCATCTCACACTGTCATGTCTGTGCCCGGACATTCACTCTACCCTCCACTGTGCAGGACCAGGACTCCTCTGAATTGCCCGTCCTGTCTCGGACTCCTAAATGCCAGTGTCTCCTGTGACTGTTCCTCCTGTTCTCCTCCTTTCTCCTGCGCCTCCCTCCTTCTGCCAGGCTAGATCAGCCCACCTGCAGCTCTGCGGTCTTAGCACCTGGCACAGCAAGTGCACATGGCAGGTGTTCAGTGACTGAATGAGTCAACCCTGGGCTTGAGCAGATACAGAGTGGCCAGCATCTTTAGCCCTGGGCCTCTCAAGTCTCTAGCTTTTCTGGATGGTCGGCAGGCCTGGACACAGGCCGGATCTTGAGGCGAAGACCCTGGGTAGGTAGCTGAGCTGCCAGGAGCTGTGGAATCTTCACCTGGGAACTTGGGGGTGAAAAGAAATGAGATCACTGTCACCACAGTTCCTCTGCTTCATCAGCAGTAGCTGTCCCCTCAGGAATTTATCTAGAGCTGCCATTTGGCTCTTCAGAATTTTAAACCATAATAGCCCCTAAAGGCCCCCATGCAAAAGCAGCCGTCCTCCCCCCACCCCCGGCCCCAAGCTGCAGCCAACTAAGAGGGGTTATCTGTGGTTACCAGGTGCAAAATCCCCATTAGCTGAAAAGTAGCAAAGCCAGATCTACTGTCCACACAGGCTGTAGCATCTTACTCTGTTGGGATAGGAGCCACACCTGTCTGTAGTCACCTGACAGCTTTCTGGGGAAGGTTTTGAGGCACTAGTCTGGTCTCAATTCTTGTTCTGTGAGGAAGACATTTAACACTCCCCACCTTTATGCTTTACTTCTTTGGGAAACTCAAGAACCATGGGAAAATTACCGCAATACATGTATGTTCTAAACAACTAGAAATCCAAGCCTTTCTCTGTCTTGAAAACTGTGGAGATTTGCTTTGCTCCCCTCAGATGCAGTGCCTGCTACGTGCTTCCTGGGCGAGTGTCGAGGTGTCTTGCTTTAGCACCCAGGTTGGTAGGTGTTCCTGAAAAAGAGCCACATATGTGATCCACCTGCTTCGTGTCTTGTAAATGTGTGTAAGTGCAAACCTGTCTTCTAGAGAATGCTGTGACCAGGGAAGAGGGTTCTAGGAGACTCTGTTGTAGTCAATTATTTTTACTGAAGTGTAACACAGAAAAGTACACAAATCATGAGTGTGCAGCCTGATTCTCAAGTTGCCCTTTTATTTATTTATTTTGTAGGATTTTATTTATTTATTTGAGAGAGCTCACAAGTAGGCAGAGAGGCAGGCAGAGAGAGGGGAAGGGAAGCAGGCTCCCTGCTGAGCAGAGAGCCCGATGTGGGGCTCGATCCCAGGACCCTGGGATCATGACCTGAGCCGAAGGCAGAGGCTTTAACCCATTGAACCACCCAGGCGCCCTGTTAAGTTGCCCTTTTAATATATATATCTACAGTACATTAATTATTTAGGTTTTGGTGCTACCACCAGTCTCTTGTTTGAGGGGCTGGTGAAGGGTGGGGATAGGAGGGAAGATCAGAATGCTGTTCTCTTGACACAGCTGTTTGACAAGCATCCTGTTACTCATCTGCTCAGGGAGGCAAAATTTTGTTTGTATCTGAGCCTACTCACAGCCTGTAGTTTTTACTTCCAATTGGAAGTTGAATTCCATTAAAACTTCGCATGTAAAGGTGGCCTGCTCCCATCCCTGTGTGTGTCAGATGCTTATTCGTCCAGTGACAGATCACCTCAGAGTCTAGCTATCCATGCTGTTCTGAAAAGTTCCTTACCTTGACTGGTTTTGCTTTCTCCCCTGACATCTTCAAAGGTGGAAACCCTTTCTCTTTGGGGTTGTAGTTTGTCTTTCACCTTCATAGCTGTGTTTTCTTCTACAAGATCATCTGATCACCTCTCTCCCCTCCCATGCCATCTTTTGTGGGTTCCGGGTAGCTTAAAGCACCTAACCCCAGGCTGGCTTGATTATTTCAGGGAAGCTCAGCTCCCTCTTCTCTCAGGTATGAAAACTTTGCTGTCTTGTCCCATTGGTGAGGAACTGTTTGCCTTATGACCCGCCTTGGTGTCTCCTGGAAGTTTTTGTTGTTTTGTTTTGTTTTTTAAACTGGCGTTTCCTCTCTTCCCCAACTTTTTCATTATGAAAATTCTCAAATATGCATAAAAGCTGAAAGACTAGGATCATCTCTTCCACCTAAATTTAATAATTCGGTAGCATTTTACCATATTTGCTTGATTCTCTTATATAGATTCGAGTTGTGCTGTGGATGGGAAATTTTGGTCCTGAGGATACTTCAGCCCTGAATACATCAGCATCCAGGCCCTGTAAGGATGATATCTTAGGAGATCATTACATGAGAGATCATGTAATGATCTCCTAAGGTAATGGTCATTCTGGGTTATTTTCTAGTATCCAGTTTGGATTCAGGTTTCCTCCATTGTTTTAACAGAGAATGTCTATTTTCGTTCTCTCTTTTACACCAGAATGCACTAGAGTTTTTATCTCCTGCCATTTATTAATACATCGGAGAATCCCCCAATGAGGGTGACAGCAAAGTGGGGGAGGGGGGCGTGAATGGTGCAGCTCATTACTTAATCTGTATTAAGTACACACAAGCCATTTTCCCAGGAGAGGACTGCAACTTGGCTGCTGTTAGCAGTTTCCTTCCTTGCTTGATGGAGCAGTGTAGGCAAGAATGAATGGATGGGAATGAATTCATAACACCCTCACCACGGTGAATGGGCCATGTAGAACATCTAGAAATCTGGAACTGTCTCATTTGTTTGGTGAAGCTAATTGAGTCTGATGCCATGGGGGTGAGGCAGCCAGGTACACACATTGTCAGCAACTAGGAACCATCTCTTCTGGGCTCGTTTGCCAAAAACCTGTTGTCACTGTAGCAGGAGGCTTAGCTCAGGGCAGACTGTCTGGGCAGGCCTCAAGAGTTCTCCAGGGATTTGGACTTCGTGATCATTAATAGACTTTCTTGTCTGGTGGGGATGGGGAGTACTCTTGAAAATTTATAGAATATATTTTACAGACTCCCCCAGCCTCCCCTTTTACCTTATTATTGTTACATTTGTGTACACTGCGATTACTGAGCCAGCGTTGATAGGCTATTATTAGCTGTCATCCATAGCTCACAGGTTCATTCTTTATGTTGTACAGTTCTGTGGGTTTTGACAAATGGGTAATTATTTGTCGTGTATCTACCACTCCAGTTCCATACAGGATAGTTCCACTGCCCTAAAAATCCCCTGTGTTTCACCTGTTCATCCCTCCCTCCTTGTTCCCTGAGCTCTTGGCAACTGTGATCATTTTCCTGTTTCCATCGTTTTGCCTTTTCTAGAATGTCAGATAGTTGGAATCCTACAGTATGTCAGCCTTTCAGTCTGGCTTCTTTCACTTAGTAAAATATGCATTTAAGTTTCCTCCATGTATTTTGGTGGCTTCCTGGCTCACCTCGTTATATCAGAAAATACTGTTTCATTGTTCGGCTGCACAGTATTTTATCCATCCCCAAGCCTTGGTGTTTTATTTTTAAACAGACGATAAAACATTTCAGTGCATAGTAGGTGTTTGATAAATGGTCATTCAAGGACCTACTTAGATGGAATCCTTAATTTTCCTGACAGGTGTGTGGTACCCAGGGAGCGTTAGGATGGAAAAGGTAATTATGTTGTTAGGCACCGGTTCCTGCTAATGTGCTGTGATTATTTAAGGAGAGCACTTGTCCCTGGGTGGCTTAGCCTGGCAGCGGTCGACGGCTTCCAGCAGCAGTTTAAAAATTCTCTCCAGAACCGCATTCTCCAATATGGTGGCCATTAGCCACATGTGGCTATTTGGATTTAAATTAATTAAAAGTAAATAGAATAAAAAAACTCAGTGCCTCTGTTGCACCCGCCCTACTTCACCTGCTTGACAGCCCTGTGTGGCTGGCGGCTGCCATTTTGGACAAGACACACGTAGAACATTTCTGCTCCCTGTAGTAAATTTCCCCAGACAGCCCTGATCTAGGGCATCCAGCTAGAAGGATGGGATTGGCTTTGGCTGACCAGGCTGATCCTAATTCTGGTTTCTATTTAATGCTTGGGTGTTTTGTGCTGCAACCGTTTTACAATGGAAGAGAGGAAGGCCAGAGGCTTGTTTGCTGGAGGACAGTTGTTTTAAAGGACTTACTGGGGCTACAGAGGCAGCCCAGGCCAGTGAAGCGGTGAGATCCTCCTTGTGTGGCGGCCCCAGGAGGTGGGGCTTGACAAAGATTCTGGCCCTTGATCAGCTAGTGTTAAGGAGTTCTATAGAACCCTCAGCTCTTGCTTATTTAGTTCGGTGAAAAAGCCCGGGCCTTCTCTAATTTGAAGGGTTGGGGTGGGTGTGGAGAGGGAGTTAAACTTCTCAACTAATACATTTGCCAATCGTCTAGCCATCCTTTTGGTAAACTTCTGTGGTCTTTGGATGCTGGGAACAGGAAACCTGAATGAGGATCAGATCCTTACCGCAGAAATCATAGCTCACTCCCTTGAAATTGAAATTATACTTACTTGGGAGCAAAGCAAAGGGCAGCTAAGTTTTCTTGTTTTTCTGCTTTGCCAGCTCTCGGATTTGACCAGATCTCCTTTCATGCACGTGGGAAGTGCCACGCCGACAAAGTGGCAGGGGCTGTCTCTCTACTTAGATTTCGGTTCTGTGTTCCTTTTATGTAAGGCATTTTAATAAAGTCTTAGGACTTTTTTTTTTCCTTCTAAACAGGAGTACAGATAATAGACATTACATTAAACTGTGCTTTTCCTTAACGTCTAATCTGGAAATGGGCTGTTGAGGCTGGTGAGGATTTTTGAGGATTTTTCATATAATTTTTTACATGAAAATGCCAAATTGCTCCATCTGCACATTACAGGCTTAAACATGGGCTTTTTCCCTTTGGAAATGTTTGTGTTTCTGAGAAGCCTAATGCAGAGAGGCAGATTTGACAGAATAATATATCTACCATAATTCCTGGGAAACGACTTAAAATATTCTGGTATTTGGAAGTTCAGTCAGGATGTGACCACTTGGGACTCATGACGGTCTATAAACACAGGCTTAGAATTGATAGTTTTCTCTAAGAAAGGCACAGGGGAAAATAGCATATATTATCTTGCAAATGAAGAATTGGAAAAGCCAGATCTCAAATGAAGACCGATTTCCCTTTAATCTTTTGAGTGTCACCTGCTTAACAACTCTTAGTTCCTGAGGTTTAATCAGTGCTTAATAATTATCAGATTTGTTCAGTTGACTTTCCTTTCCAAAAACAAACACGTTTTCCCTAGAATGAAGGGCAGGATCACAGATGGATTTCTTATATCGGCTATGGTTTTTATTGAATTAAAAAATAAATGTATTACAATTTAGATGGTGTTTCATGTACGCAAAGTCTAGAGAAATTGATTATGGTTTCTTAGCATGGGATTGTTTTCTTAAAAGCCGTGAAAGGGGAAGGAATCAATATTAGGGCTTTCCAAGTGGCAGCTTTTTATGAAACCCCCCACCTTCCCCTCCCCAGCACGATTGATTACAGCTGCTTTTGTAAGAGATTTAAAAAGAACAATCTGTATTAAAAACATCATCTTTGGTACGAGCTTGAACAGTTCCAAATGGGTTTCCATGGGGGCTGCGCTGCAATGCGGCCCTTGAAGAGATTGTGGCCGTCCCCGGCGGGCCAGGGCGGGCCAGGGCAGCGAGGCAGGGGAAGGCTGTTAGGTGAGGAGTCATCGGCTTGCATGCCAAAGAGGTTGCCCAGCAGCTGCGATCATTCAGCCCCGCATTCTTCAGCCTCCAAAGCAGGAGGGGCAAGAAGTGTGAGTGATTTTTCTACAAGCGGTGTGCAAGGATAAACAGCAGGAAGAGAATCGGAGGTCTTTTATTCGAGAGCATTGGCCAAAGGCAGGTATGTCCAGCTGACATGAGGGATCCGAGAGCTGAGAGCTCCCCAGCTGTTAGTCTGTGGCCCAGGGACAAGTCTTCAGTGGGCATCTTACATACGTGTGCTGTGACTGAGTTATTCTCGGGCTGCTCGCGGATCTTGGATTTATCCCAATTAAATAATAAACACTCTGTGGGCAGAGGGGCTGTTCTGGGGGCAGGATGCCTGAAACGGTGATATCTACTAGACATTGGTCCCACGTTGGAAGGCATGAGATAGAACCCAAGTGAGAAACCATTACCGTGGCCTGGGCTCCCGGGGTTGTACATTGTCAGTCAGACTCTGAGCTCCCCAGGAAATGAAGAGGGACCTTAGCTCAGAGGGCTTGCATCCTAGAAGGGGTGGGAGGGGCTTTTTAATCGAGACTTTGTCGTTGGTTATTTTACGGAGGCCTTTGCAGGAATGCGGTGGTCCATTAACTTCGGGCAGAATTGAAGATCCTGGGGAATGTGGGAATTTTTAGAAAATAGTGCTAGGTTTAGCATCATCAAGTTTTATTTAGCACTCTTGAGTGCTAAATCACGGCAGAGGCCTTTGGTATGGCTTGCTTCAGAATGGATGGAATCAGCTGGCAAGCTGCTTTTATTACTGGATTCACTTGGAGAAAAAACCAAATTTCCCTGAGATGGCCTGATATATTTTGACTCATAATGATTTGCTTTTCTTTTCCCATATATTTAGAAGACTAAGTGCTATGTCTCTTCTGAAACGGTGCTTATGAATGTGTGTTCCAACTGGGACTTTTAATTATCGCTAGTGAATTACTGTGAATCAGCCTCATGTGGGGGCAAAAAAGTAATGAAGTGATCTCTTTAAATAGACATTCCAGAGCACTCCTTAAATATTTTTTAATTGAGCAGGTAATTGAACCATCTTGCAGGCTCCCTCCTGCCTCTCATCCTCTACACCCTCGTATCATAACAGTATATAGTTCCCTCAGCAAGGTGTCCAAATGTCCCTACATCTAGATTCTGATAGACAGACATCTGATTCAGAAAGACAGAAGGCAATGCCAGGATGGGTTAGGTTACCTTTTGGAATTTTGGAAGCTTTGGCCACATGGCAGCTTACAACACCAGTGGCAAATGCGTAAATGTTATCTTCACATAAATTAATCAAATATAGCATTTTGGCCCGCCAGCAGGAGCACTTTCTAAAATGCATTTGCTTAAAGACGGCACAGGTCATGGGACACACATAAACACCCTTTCTGTGAAGCATGTGCTTCTGTCCGGAAACTCGTGCTCCTGTCTCAAGTGTTGTGATGCAGCCTGGGGAGGCTCCAGCTTTTGGGAAATTTCATGCAGGGTCTGTGATGGATTTCATAATAGATTCTAATGATATCTTCACATCTCATCCTGGTTTCTCTATCAAGGAAACCATTTCTTTAAAAGCTGCTTGGCCCTCATTGTTTTGTTTTGTGTTGTTCCCACTTGGTTAAAAAGTTTAACCCCACTTGGTTAAAAAGTTTGGTCAAGAACAATCCCTTTATATAACAAAAAGAAATATGGGGTCTGGGGCTGTGAGTCTTGGGCAGAATCAGCGTGTTTTTTCCAGCAGAGATCAGGAATGTGAGTAATCGCTTGGGCATACTTGGCACTAGGTCCTAAAGGCCCACCGTTCACACTATTCAGAATGACTTGGCTTTTTCCCCCCCCCCAATCAGTGGTCTTATCACCTTTGTATTTATCCCCTTCCTTCTTGCTTTGTTACTTTCATTTGGGTAAGTGCCGATGCACTTTCAATCTTCCAGGATAGGGAATGAGCCACAAATGTCATCTTTGTTGACAAAGCCCTCTTAGGTCAGGTAGTCACTGGGTCAAGCCAAAGGCTTTCTGAAATCAGTAGGAGACGCAGAATGAGAGGCTCTTCTTACAGAAAGATAAGTGTAGCAGAAGAGACTCTAAAAACCAGGAGCAATGCCGAACATCTGGGGGCTCCCTTGGCATGTCAGCCCTGTCGGCCTGTCGGGGCCCGGTGCTCCAGGTTCAGGTTTTGGCCTCCACAGGCTGAGCCTAAGTTGAAAGGGGAAACGTGTTCACTGAGAAACCCAGGCAACCTGACTTTGACAGGGAGCAGCTTCCTTGCTTTAAATAACCCAGGAGCCAAGAGTAGTTAGTAAGACGGGTGATGAAACCCAGGAAATTTTAGAACCTGGAATCTTGTGATTTGAATATCCATTCTGCTAGACCTTTTTCTCTTGTGATCTCAGGTGAAATGAATCAGAGTGGCCCAAGCACCGTGGGGTCATTCTGTGGCACTCTGCTGAAGTGTGAGGTTGTTTTGTTTCTAATGCTTGTCACTTATACATCTATATAATTGCATGTTGCTTTCCTTAGATTCTCTCTCTGTGTCTCTCTATAGGCACTTGTCAATGTTTGAATGCATGAGCTATTGAACTTCTGAAAACTTACTTGTCTGTACTGTAATTGTTAGAAGTTGGTCCCATGTGACTGTGTGACTCACTGGCTTTGTGCTTGCTATGCATTTAGCCCCATATATATGTGTACAAATGCAATGACAGTATCAATTAGGGAAGAAATTGCTCATAAGCCACCATCCTCACCAGTGCACTCCCGTGTGTGTGTGTGTGTGTGTGTGTGTGTGTGTGTCTGTGTGTCTCACGCCCCTGAGTGTGTGTGTGTGTGTGTGTGTGTGTCTGTGTGTCTCACGCCCCTGAGATCAAGACCTGAGCTGGGATCAAGAGTCAGACACTTAACCAACTGAGCCACCCAGGCGTCTCAGAACTCTCTTCATTTTCCATCCCCCATCCGCCTTTGGCCAAATGGTGTGAGATTTTAATAGAGTTGTAATATTAGGAAAAAGTAAAACAATATATACTTTTAAAATTTAATGTGTTGCCTAAACACTTTTCTTTGTTGCTCTGTGGTATATGATTTTTAATGGCTCCGTTGAGAAAGGTAACACATCCCATATAATTTACTGAGCACCACCCCCGCCCCCGCCCATAGTTGGTATTTAGGTTGTCTCGGTGAATTTGTTTCAGTGTGGTAGTAAAGCCCTAACTCTTCCTCTGTTAGAATTTTTCCTTAGGATAATTCCTGAGAGTAGAACTATCTGATCAGATGGTATAAAAGATTTCATATCTTCTTAAAACACCTTAACAGTGTGCTTCCCCAAGGGCCTGTGCCAATTTCTGTTGGCATCTTTTAAATAGTCAAAATGTCTCTTTACAGGCCAGTAGTAAAGTGTCCCATATTCCTGTTAACATTCAAGCGCAGTGCTAGACCTCTGAGTACAGTCCCCTCTAGAAATTGCATCCATCAGCCGCTGCTGGCCTCAGCCCACAGGTCCCTTCTCTGGCACCCCCTGGAGCTTAGGGTGTGGTCTGCCCTTTGGACGTAAGGTCTTTCCCATCTGCCAGTCCCATAGGCTTCCCACGGCATTCTATCAGCCCCCGTGTAGGGTGGAGAATATACATGTTTGTGTCATGGGGCCTGACGCTGTCACAGTTGAAAACCCTTAGAGTGAATTATTAAATCTAAACCAGAGCCTGTTGGCTTCTTGTGCTTGACTTGGACTCTGTTCCATTATGGTAGTTTTTACAAAGCACTTCTGAATAAGAAATAAATTCCAAATCTCCCCTCCCACCCCCCATTTCTGCCAAACTCCACCAGGAAACAGAATCTCGTTATTTCAGTTAGACTATATTAATACTGACCCTCTCCAGCACTTGGGACTTTTCAGGTTAGGCTCACATGGCTTCTATTTTTACTCTAGTCTAAACTGTGGTCATATGGATAACAAAATAAATACTGGAATATTCTAGTTTGGGAGGGGGAGAGGCAGCAGTGCTTGTAATAACATGGCTACAAACCTCTTGCCTTCCTCTGTTTGATATTCCAAAAAAGGAAAAAAGCACAACTTGGAGCACATCTGTAAGTAATGAACATTTTCCTTTTGTGTGTCATGCATATTCAACATTATCCCACTCAGAAGTCCCAGGCATTGCTTTCATACACGTTGCTTCACACAGTTGTATTTTTGTTGCCAACAAATATAATTCAGGACAAAGGTTCTTCCCTTCTCTCTCCGGATTAGGAATCTGAACCTTTTACCACAAACAGAAGTAAGAACTGTTAGTGTGTGAATTAAAATAAAAACTTGAAAAAAAAAAAAATCAGTGTGTCCTGCTTTCCTCTGCCCTCCCCCGACCTTGACTTCCATGTTGCCTAAGAGGAAGACTGGTTTTTGTTTAGCATTAACAATAAACCAGTTTCAGGAAGAGTATTTCTTAAAAGACATATTGATTGAATTTTGTAATTCAAATGTTTCAAAATTCAAAAGCTAGGAAATCAACCCGCTTTGAACTACTTTTAGTTTTTTTTGTTCTTTTTGCCTTTTTTTTTTTTTAAAACAAAGAAGAACATTTCTACCACTAAGTACAACTAACTCAGTGTTGCTTTTTAAATGCTCTTCAGCCATTTAAATGTTCTCCAAAGACTAACACTGTCTTTGGCTCATTGGAGGCATCCTTAATGAGTTGGCACTTTCTTCTAAGGTCAACACTTATCTTTATGGCTTCTCCTTGAAGTAGAATTGCAGGTTGTCTTTTTTTTTTTTTTTTAAGATTTTATTTATTTATTAGAGAGCACAAGCAGGCAGAGGGAGAGAGAGAAGCAGGCTCCCCGCTGAGCAGGGAGCCCGATACGGGGCTCGATCCCAGGACCCCGGGATCATGACCTGAGCTGAAGGCAGCTGCTTAACCGACAGAGCCATCCAGGCGCCCCATTGCAGGTTGTTTTTTGAAAGAGACTAGATAAGAGAACACTGATCTGGTTTTCCCAGATGTGAGGTAACCAAGTAACTTCATTAGACAGGATGGTTCTTTCCTTTCCCCAAATGGCTTTAAGTTTGGGTTCAGCCTTTCAGGGAAATGTGACCTCTTCTACTCTTTGTTGAACCTTTATCCTGTGCTGGCTCTTGGAGCACAGTGCTAGGTCTGATAGAGGATGCAGGAAAACATCAGCCCAGTCCTGATTTTTGGACCTCTTCAGGGAATGTGCATTCTGAGTGGTGAGATAAGATTCCCCCTCTGTATCCAACAGGAAAACCCCACCTGAGTGGTAATTACAAATGAGTGGTTCAGACTTGAAGAACTGTAGGAATTCCCTCATTTGCTGTGCCTAGGTTTGTTGCAAAAGGTTCATGGAACAAGTTGGATTTCTCTATAGAGTTGCCTATGATTTTACATTAAAAAAAACTTTTTTTAATTTGCCATTTTTATGGGCAGCGCTGACTAGTCCTCCTTCTCTCTCACACTTCATACCTACATGCGATTCTTCCTTCATGAAACCGAATGATTTTTTTTTCCAGAATCTAGATTTATTTTTCCTAATATGTACAAATAGATAATTTAAAGGCATACCTTGTTTCATTTTGCTTTTTGCAGGTATTGTGTTTTGGTTCTACAAATTGAAGGTATGTAGCAACCCTGCATCAAGCAAGTTTGTCAGCGCCATTTTTTCCAACAGTGTTTGCTCACTTTGTGATCCTGTCACATTTTGGTAATTCTTGGAGTCTTTCATACTTTTCATTATTATACTTGTTACAGTATAATGTGTAAAGTGTAATGTATAAAGTGTAATCAGTGATTACAACTCACTGGAAGCTTGCATGATGATTAGCATTTTTTAGCAAAATTTTATAATTAAGTTACGTAGATTGGTTTTTTGGACATAATGCTATTGCCACTTAAACCAAACCTGCCATATTTCTGAGGCATGCCTGTAAATCCATTCCCCACTTCATTGAAGGTACCCTAAAGTGTTTCTTTAAAGGCTTTAGGGGCGCCTGGGTGGCTCAATTAAGCGTCTGATTCGACTTCAGATCAGGTTATGATCTCAGGGTCCTGAGAAGTAGCTGAGCATTGGGCTCCCCACTCAGTGGGGAGTCTGATTCTCTCCCTCTCCCTCTTTGCCCCTCTCCTGACTTGTGCACGCAAGCAGGTGCTCACTCTCTCTCGCTCTCAAATCTTTAAAAAAGAAAAAGTAAAACAGTTTAGTTTTCTTAAGTAAAGAATTTATAAATTTTCTTTCACGTGTGACCTCACCTTTGACCTTGGCTTTTGTGTATTTTATACAGGATGTTAGAGTAAGCCTGAGATTGTGATAAGGTACCAGGTAGTTGGCTGTAAACAAACCCTTAACGTAGGTGCTTGTAAATACAACAGTATTTGCTTATAAGCTTACATAACCAACAAAGGTCACCTATTCAAGGACAACAGTATCTTTTTCCAACAATGAACATAGGGCTCTTTTTTCTTCTGTTACCTCTTTGGTTCGGATGGGATACTTGGTAGAGAGGAAGATATTACTGAAATGAGTGGCAGTTGATGCTCATGACTCCAGGCGTCCTTCATATGGGGAACTTACAGGACATGAGGCAGAGAAGGAACTTTTAAGCTAGAACTCTAACTCTTAACATAGAATTTTTTTCCTATCTAGGATGCCAAGAATGCTAATTCTGAAAGATGTTAAATAGGTATCGTGTAGGAAGAATTTCCATGGCCAGTGTTTGTAAGTGCTGAATCCAGCAGGTCAGTGTGACTCTGTTGCAGTTCTTCTCAGGACCTTTATGATGATTAGGTGTGAATCACAGGAAGAGCAGGCAGGAAAGTAGTCACAGCATGGCCAGCACGCTCAATGAGCATACATTTTGAAGTTCAGACTTCGATATGAATTCTGCTCCCCACTTCTGATCTGTATGTTTTTTAGGCAAGCCTCAGTTCCTTGGTCTGCATTGGAGATTTCTGAGATGACTAAATGTGCCAGTGCTTATAAAACACTTAGCACAAAATGCCTGGCACATAATAAACACTTAACAGTTAGCTACAGCTAATCCTTTGGAACCCCAGGCTGAATGGCTCTGATATCTTCATGTTCTGGGGAATTATATTGTAACAGAAAGAGCCCGGAATTTAGTGTCCAGAGTTTTGGGCTCAAGTTTGAGCACCAACTCGACAGGATGATTTTAAACTATTTTGCTCTGTTTCTTCACTCTTGAAATAAACAGGTGATCTTGATGGCTATAATGTCCAGTCAAGCTTTAAGATTAATGTTCTTTGGGCTGTACCTAAGCCAGAATTGTCAAGTTCATCTGAAGGACACATGTGTCACCTCTGAATGACTATATGGATGGAAATTTTAGGTAATTATTATTTATTTGCAGTGTATGTTAGCTAGTAACAAGACAGTTTACTAAGTCATCTCTGGAAAGATAAGCTAAAATTATAGCCAGTTTGACTGACCCTTTGTAATCACCATAAAAATTAATATACATTTGAGTCTAAATCAGGACTAGATGTGCCCTTATCCTAAAACTAAGAGCATCGTATGGGTGTTTGTTTTCTGTGATGTGGTCCAGAATGTAATATTAGGCCACATGAATATTTTATTTTTATATCCAAAGGCTGATTTTCCGAAGGTCAGTTGCACGGATGTCTGGTGTCCATAAATAGTTAGATTTTCTACTTTCTGACTTTGTTATTAACCTAAGTTGAAACCGTAGAGTGAATTTAACACCTGCTGCTTTGAGCTTTAATTATCTTGACCACTGTTTATCGCTTGCACTAGTTTAAGGCAGTTAGAGGACATTCATCTAGTAGATAAGGCAGTGTATCTTTCAAGGAAGACCTCAGATTTCTAAATAACTGATTTCCACACTGGCAGTTTGAAACAATATTTGTTCGAGGTAGGCTTTATCTACAGACTACGTAGGTTTGTACGGTTGCTGTCTCATAGACAGGTTGCTGATGGCACTAAAGCCAAGATCGATGCATGGGTCTTTTATGCTGTTATATTGAGTTAACGTTCCTCTCTTCATTTATATTACAGATACCATACGAGTTTGGGCTAAATCGTTCTCTCATAATACTGGTTTTCATCATCCTCAAGTATGTAAAGACTAGGTCACTATTGCTTTCCTCAATTTCCCATCCTGAAAGGAGTTAATTTCCATGCTGAGGTCTTACATGAAGGAAATCGATATGACCAGGTCTCTTGAGTTTGTCATGGAGGCAGGGATCTGGGTAGAGGAGGTGGCAGCAGCCGACACCAGAGATGCCGGTGAGACCCTTGCGTGAAAGCACTTCTTTCAAAGCTGAGGACTTTTAATTCCATCCTTTGGGTGACAGAGAACCAACAGTAGGTTTTTAGCTGGGGTGTTATGGTGGCATTGAAGAAGCATGCCCCCCCTGTGGAGAATGGATTCAGACACAAAGACTTAGCCAGTGGCCAAGTAAGGAGACCTTGGGAATTCATGGTCCAGGCCCACATGGTGTGGTTGCTGCAGTTTGGGGGCTGGAGAAGGAGGGGAGGAGTTAGGGTAGAAGCAGGTAGGTATCTTGCCTGCCTTGAGGCATTGTGGGATACCAGACTGAGGCAGTGGTGCCTTCTCTGGGAAGATCTGCCTCCTCCTCGGAGTAAGTTTAGTGCTTCCAGGTCCCGTGGCTGAAGGTGGCGTGAAGCGTCAGCCTCTACGTTGGTTTGCAAGAGATTTTCCTCCTCACTCTACCTAGTGGCTTCCCACAACTTCCCTCTGCTCTCCTGGATTCACATCTTGCATCAGCCAAGGGGGAAACGGTCTGAAAAACCAGCTCTATTTTTCTTCCAGCTCGTACTCGGCCCTGTTAGCTAACAGTATTGGCACAGCCTCACAGAAAGGGTCGGTCCCAAATTAAACAACGTCGTTATGAAATCCTCTCGTTGGCCTGCTGCTCCGGGCTGCCGGGCTGTGCCTGTGTGAATGTTCTCCCCATTCCTTCAGTCCAGTGGCTCTGTCTCATTGAACAAGAGGGTGCTCAGAGTGTGTCCTGGGGTTTTCTGCGAGGCAGGCCACACGTGGCTAGGTGTAAAAACAGGAGTCTTGAGTCACCCCTTTCCACGGCTTTCGAGAGATGCATATGTTGTCCCAGGGGAGCGTTTGTGCATAGTCCATTTCTCTCTCCAGGCATGGTGAGTGCAGAAATTCAGCCCGGAGTGTGGAGCCCCCACCAAAGGCATTTGTCATATTTGGAAAGGTCTTTTTTGTGTTTAAAGGAAAGACAGTGGAGGTGTTCTTTGAGCATTGTCTGCTACAGGGTAAAAAGGGCCCCATTTATTAGGATAGTAGACTCTGTGGAAGGATTTTGGTAATTCCTCTTCTGTGCTGGGTGCCCCTGATGCCAGAGCAGGGGGTAACTGTGGGTTTGATGTCACAATTATTTGCATGACACTGGAGGATGGAGGAGCCAAGTACCTCTAGTCGCCTTCGAACCCGCGAAACATCCTGTCTGCCCCGCAACCCTGCTGGAGCCCTGTAGACCCGGAGGGGCTGAGGGCAAACCAGCATTTCCTGACACACCTGCGCTTCCTCCCCGAGTCCCGTAGTTGCTCCGGCAGGGCAGCTTCGTCACAGGGTTGTCCTGTGGAAGTCCGTTGCTTGTCACGCCTACCCAGTGTGGTTGGACTTTGTGGTGGCCAGGATTCCCCGGGAGACGTGTTTGGCCCCTCTGCCTGTCTGTTGTGACAGATGTGTCAGAACCGACAACTGACTCACCTAATGGAAAGAAATTCAGTTTACCTGGAGGGATTAAATATCTTCGTGTTACCACACCACCTCCAACGTCTTGGACAGAGCCAAGAGGAAAATGAAATCAATGCTAAGAAAAGACAAATGGGTTTCTCGTATGTTAAAAGATACTTTGACTTGCGTCGTAGACTCCAGGTTATTTAAGATGATGCGATGCAACGCGTAGGGGAGGTTTGGGGCAGACAACCTCCGAGGCTTAGGATGGAGAGATCTTAACTGTAGGAATCCTGGAGGTCCCCTGCCATGTGTTGACTCTGAAACCCAAACCAAAGGCCAGTTTGTTTTAGGCAATCTCAATCAGCTGACAAATATTTATTGCGTACCCACGCAATAGGTCATTGAAGACCGGTCTTCAGCAGGTTGTGCCCAGCTGAGGGGCAAGAGAAAATAGACATGAAACAATGAGAAATAACAGTAGGCGTTTGGGGCTCAAACTGTTCATGGGCTATAAAGTCCAAGATCGCAGAGTGTACAACTACAGGACCTCCAGGGACTGGGGACGTCAGAACCTATTTGCTAGGCAGGATTTGAGAGCACGAATGAGACGGTCCCCCAGATGACCGTCACAGGACAGAGTTTAACATAAGCAGGACTGATATTGCATTCCAGCGCGAGCCCCAACAGCCCAAACAGCATTCCTGAGCACCTACTCTATATACGCACTAGGTACTGTGATTGCAGGGAGCGGGGGGTGGGTTAGAGGGGAGGTGCAGTCCTCGCCCTCCAAGCGGTGGGGAGTTGGTGAGGGGGTCCGTTAAGTTTACTGTTGAGCTGCGGAACCATCCTGATGTGGTTCATGAGCTTTGGGAATTACTGCCTGGAAGGGTGACGATAGCCTTGGAAACCAGTGTGATGCAGGATGGCCTCCGATTGCAGAGGTCAGCTCTGACCATTCTAGCAGAAAACTGCCACCAGGCTGTTGGCTCAGGGTGGTCCCTCGATGCCTGCCAGCCAGCCCAGTGGAGAACCAGCCCTGAGAGTCTCCGTGCTCAACGTGCTGGTGTGGTAAACTCACACAAAGGAAGCTTCCGTGCTTTTCTGCCGGTTGGCACCGAGGCCCGGTGGAGAACATGGGCTCAGGTTTACACAGCTTTGCTTCTCGAAGCAGCTGCTGAAACCCGAGAGAAGAAAGGAGTGCTGTTGGGGAGAGCCAGACCCGTCTGTCCTCCTAGGAAGGTTCCAGTCACGGCGACCGCTGGAACAGAGAGTTTTATTTTAAGAGGAAATCTAAGGAGAGCCAAAGTAGTAAAGGAGACTTTTTATAATTCCTCTTAGGAGCAAACATTCAGTTTAATATTTAAAAATAGGACTATAATGAGTGTTGCCTGTTTTTGAACACAAATGTTGTTTAGAATCTGACTGTCTGCTTTGTTTCTGGGTTTTCCTGAGATACTGGTGGGGAAAATACCAATTTACTAAAACCAGTTTAAAAAAAAATGATACGTCTACTCTGCCTTCCATTCGTGTGAGTTACTCTTCTGGCCAGGAGGAGGTTGCATTTTAATACAAAAACGCTTACTGAAGAGCTAAGAAGCTGTGAAGCTGGCCTACTTCAAGAATGATCCCTCTCCATATGAAGTGTGTGATTTGCTGGTTCCAAGTGCCAGTAATATAAAAAGAATGTGCTCGTGTGGCTTTATCTGCATTTATCATTAAGGCTCTGCTAAGCCAGTGAAACCTAGACATGGGCTTGGGGCGGCAGGCGGGGGGGGGTGCTTTGGCTCTTGTCAGAGGAGCCCCCTAGGGACTGCTGCCTGCAGGGTGCCCTCCCCGCCTGGCGTCTGCACGGTCCAGGCTGCTGGGACCCCTGGGGAGCTCTCGGCCACAGTGACAAAGCCGTGAACGGGGCCAGGCCTGCAGACGTTTGGTGGGTCTTGATGGCTCCCTGGGTGATTTGGCCTGAGTGTGGGTAATACCATTGTGTTCTTCCCCAAGAAAGTCTTAAATAATCTGGGAGTTTTGTAGTTCTCCAGCAAGGGAGCCCCACAATGACCTTGTGACAGAGAGAATGCCTGAGCTGGCTTATAACCAGCACTGGGACCACTGAAACTCAGACAGGTTTAGTGGAATATAATGAAATAAGCCCCTGATAGGTGCTTAGGTCTCTGAGCTGTTTCCTTCTCCTGGATTAGGCTATGGAAACTTCCCTTGGGGGCGAGAGGTTTGCCTGTGGTCAGCCCGTGACTTGGTCTGCGTTATCAGGATGTCCTCAGGAAGTGGAGGGGCCGGAAATGTGGGTTCAAAGGGCTAGAAGAGAGAGGGGTAGTCACTGTGGCGTAAACCTGAACAGTAAGCTTAAATGAGCGTGTTTCTGGATTTCTCACCATCCTGAATCCCTTCTCGTTCTTTTCTCAGAGAGCAGAGCTGACCTCTGATAAAGACATGTACCTCGACAACAGCTCCATTGAAGAAGCTTCGGGAGTGTATCCTATTGATGATGATGACTATGCTTCTGCATCAGGCTCGGGTAAGGCCGGCTCCTGCCAGGAGCGCCTCCGTTCTTCATGCTGGCATATGCATGTGCACACGCACACACACGCACACAC